>JZSA01002250.1:0-39000 GCA_000956155.1 Cotesia vestalis
ATTAATTAACCGAACATTTATCAACACCAACTTCTTTCCTGTCCCTGCAATTTATATTTACTTCATAATTTATGCCATAGAATATTATGCAGTTTATTAAAATATTATTGGAACAATAATTAGATATAACAATAAAAAAAAAAAGTAATTATGTCAATAAATTAAACGGAATGTCGACTTTGTAACTATTCCCGGCTTTTTGTACGGTGTGAATAGAAAATGGCGTCACTTGTGCCCACTTGACGCGCAATAGCTGAGAAGAAAAATTTTTTTCAACTTTTATTTCCGATTACACTAACAAAAACAGTAAAAAAAAAATTTTTGACTTTTTGAAAAATTCCATTCAATGAGAAGTCAAGAATTAACAATTATCAACGTAAATTCAACAGAATCTAACCTATAAGAACTTTTTTTTGCTTTGTTTAAGAAGTTAACATGCAATTGATTGTAGAAAAAGTTTCATAAAAAATTCTGATTGTCTTGATTTTAAAAAGACTACCTATTAATGATTTTTCTTTCATAATAAATTATTTGGTAAAGAAAATTAACAAAATCTTCAGTTTTTTTTATTATATCTGGTAGTTAATATTTATTAGTTTTAAATTAAAATTAATTTAGCAGATACTTTATAATTTAAAGAATTTTCTTAAATAAATTAATTGAAAAAAATGACATATAGAAAATTTAATAAATTAAAAATACAATTTTTTAAAAATAATTTTTCGGAACAAATTTGTTTGTTAAACAAAATTTAAAAAATCTTAAATGACAGCTAACTTTAATATCATTAATTTTAATGGTAAAAGTATCGATAATAATAATAATAACAATCATAATAAATGACATTAAAGTTAACGGTCACCTGACAATTTTTTAATTTTTTTTAACAAATAAATTTGTTGCAAAAAATTATTTTTAAAAAATTGCATTTGTAGTTTTTTAAAATTTCTAAGTGTCAATTTTTTTTACCATAATTTATTTATTAGAAAAATTCTTAAAATTATCAACTATGTGCTAAGTTAATTTTCATTCATAATAAATATTAAGAAAAATTTTTTTTGTTACATTTTTTCACAATAAATTAAAAAAACTAATATTAAACTTTTCTTTACCTCAAAATAATTGCTTTAACAAGATTTTTTTATTTTTCAATTTATAAATAAGTCCTTCTAGGAGTCTATGCACTCATTTGCTCTTTGATTTAAAATTTTTAGAATTTAAGTACCTTCAATACCACATACTGGTAAGCAAAACTAACTCAATTGAACCGCTAGGTGGCAGCATGTACTGGATTGTCGTGTTCTTTCATTCGTAAGCCCTGCATTTTTGTCATTTTATCTTTAATTTATTGTTACATACATTATTGTTATCATTATATACACTCTGGCTTCAGCGTTTGATTATTATTATTATTATTGTACAGATATGAACTTAAAAAAAAAATATCACTAAGTTGGCAGCACTGTCAAGATAAATCTTGAGTGAAAACTTGTTGTACAGTTCGCGCTGGTTTACTGTACACATCCGTGAAGTATTATAAATAAATATTGTGTTTTTTTTCACCAAATAGAATAGTTCTTACGAGCAGTTGATTTTATTAAAAAGTATACTATAAAATAAATAAACTGGCAAGGAATGTGTTAGTGACATATGTGCTGTACTAATCCCCGACAATATGTGGATAAAACCACAAGAAGTATTACTTGCAAATGCATTTTGGTAAGAAATAATATTAAATAAAATAATTCAATTGTATATACTTATAAGTAACATAATATACATTTCATTATTATTTATCATAACATATCATTAGCATAATTTCAAACTGTTTACATTGCCATCTCTCATCAGCTGTCAAATACAGCTGACCACAATTTTTCACTAATATTTTTTTCTTTCCAGATTTATTTTCATTTTTTTTTTTTTTTCATCAATCTCCATTTCTTCACTCGACTGTGTTATAAAATCACTTGTTAACATTTTTTTACTCTTTTATTATTGCTGATAAGTCTTGTTGGATGTTACGAAATAAATTATTATACATTACTTATAATTATTATTACATACATTTGAACTCCAAATCACGGAAGAACTCTCGGTTATTTTATCAACAATTTTTTTTTTATTATTTATAACTATTAGATTAATGAAAATTAACTTAGCAGATAATTGATAATTTAAAAAATTTTTTTTACAAATAAATTATGGCAAAAAAAATTCATAAAAAAAAATTGACATTTAGAAATTTTAAAAAACTTCAAATGCAATTTTTTAAAAATAATTTTTTAGAGCAAATTTATTTGTTAAAAAAAATTAAAAAATTATCAAGTGACAGCTAACTTTAATGTCATATTAGATTAACAATTTTAACTTAATATTGTTTTATGAATCAATTATTATTTATTTTTTATACTAGCCTATTATTGGAGTTCAAGGACTTTATTTTTTCATATCCACTGCATTAATGATGTCTAATAGTAATTAATAATTAATTGTCAAGCCTTATCTTCTGGGCAATTTAAAATTTTAAAAGTATATTTTCATTCAATTTATTTTTAACATACAACTAATTTTGTTTTTTTATTTATAATAAATGAATATTATCATTTTTTTAAACAATATAAAGTAAAATGTAAAAAACATAAAATTAAAAGTTTAATAAAATGATAACATACAATTAATTTTGTAAATAACTATATAAAATACAGATTAACGGTGCTGCATTAAAAAAGTTTATTTCAAAAATATATAATGAATTTTTTAATTTATTTAAATATAATTTTATTTGGTACAAAGCACAAAATGATAAAGTAGAGAGTTTGAGAAAAAATTTAATTTTATTGCTAAGAATTAACAACTGATAAAATAAAATTTTAATATTTTCAGGGTCACAGAGCAAGCAACAGTTTATTTTGTATTACAACGGCGTAAAGGACATGGAAAAAGTAAAGGACTGTCGTCAATATTGGTGGGAACGATTGACAGTGTTTTCGACACAAAACCACCGCCTTTTAGAATACTCCACCAAACACCGTCTTCAGAAGTCTATTGGGGTATTTAAATTATTATTTAAAATTTATTGATGTTAATCATTTATATTAAACGGTAATAAAAGTCATTAACAATCCATTGCTTTTTTATCATTTGATAACGAATAGATAGTCTATCAATAATATTTTTATACCACAGCTGCTCTGGTGAAAATGAAAATAAATTTAATCTCGACCGTGTCTGGAGGATAAAAAAATAAATAAATATTTATTTCAGCTGTCGCATGTTCCTTGACACATGAAGAAATATTGCAGAATTGGGACTGGTTACATTCGAACCTTATGGACACCTTAAAGAGCTTTGATAGCGAGGAAGAAATAACTGAGTTTGTTTGTTGTAAGATCCAGTCTATTATTGCTAATAATGTGCCAGATTGTCAGTTTGCAGAAGGTAATCAAATTTAACTGAGAAACAATTTTACAATTATTGCTTTTTTGTAGATGTAAATTTTTTGTTTGATCAATTTTTTTTTTAATTAATTGTAGAAGAAGATCCACAGTCATTTAAAACAGCGTCATATAAATTTCACCAACTATTTAATTTACCGAGTGAAGACAAGCTTGTTAATTACTACTCATGTAGTTATTGGAAAGCTAAATTGCCTCGACAAGGGTGGCTGTATTTATCAGTTAACCAATTATGTTTTTACGCATATATACTTGCTAAGGAAACAAAATTAATCATAAGATGGGCTGATATTATTGCTTTGGACAAGACTAATTCTTTAGTATTTCCTGACAGTATTCGAGTCGTAACGCGAGACAATAAAGAGCATTATTTTTCAATGTTTTTGCATAAATCTGAGACCTACTCGTTGATGGAGCAGCTTACAAATATTGCAATGAAACGGTATGAATAAATGCTTAATCTTTAATAATTTTTTTATTTTTTTATCAATTATTAATCCGTAAATATTTTTAATTTTTTTAGTCTGATTGATGAAAAGAGTGGTTTCAATGAAGACAGAGAATTGTTAAATAAATTAAGGTATTCTTATCAGCCTAAAAATTTTATATTTAACAAAGTATTTATGTTTTATTTATTTATTTTAAAACAGTAAAAATGTACCGAAGAAGCCTTCATTTTTAAAACGTGATCTCGATGCAAGAGCACACTCAGAGTCATATAGATTACAGTTTAGATTACCCGGAAACGAAAAATTAGATGGTAGTATTGACGCAACTTTGTGGACACCGTATAATAAGCGTCATGTCTGGGGGAAAATTTTTTTATCACAAAATTACCTTTGTTTTGAAAGTCGTGTAAGTATTTTTTATTATTTAATTTAATATTATTATATAATGGTATTATAAAGGTGTGTCAGAATTTATTTTTAATTAAAATTACCAAAATTATTAGTAAAAAAAAATACTTATTAATTAAACAAAATTAAAGTATATATATATATATATATATATACATTTTTTAATTAATTAGAAACTAGCAACCTTGCAGTCACTATGTGATAAAAACCCATTTTATCATATAAATACAGTGGCCACAAAATTTTGCTTATTCTCTTAATAATATAAATTATTATATTTATAATTAGGTAAGACAATTAGTAAGCCTAGTAATTCCATTACGTGAAGTAAGACTAGTCGAACCAGCGGATCAATCACCAAACTCATCAACATCAACAGACAAATCAATTCTAGTGACGACACCTCGTTCATCATTTTTATTTGCTCAAATTCACGATCGGGATTTTGTCGTCCAAAAAATATCGGAACTCTTGGCGAAAACTAAATCAGTTCAATTGTAAGTGATACAAATTTATAATATAAAACAAAAATTAAAAAAAAAAAAAATCACTCAACAACTAAATTAGAAAATAAGAAATAGTTTTTATAGGAGTTCGAATCATGTATCGAATTATCAATCGAAGGAGGAAAACGATAAAAAAAATAGTTGGTCGCCGCAGCCACCACTGATGACACTATTCAAAGCGCCATTGAGTACAGAAGCTGCTGTGAAACAAGAGTCTAAAGAAAAACAATGGGAGTTGCATTTCGCTGAGTACGGCCGTGGGATAACTATTTATCGCACTGTAGAAACCGCGAAACTGGTGATTCAAGGTGTACCACAAACTCTTCGCGGTGAAGTTTGGTTGACATTTTCCGGCGCTATTAATGAGATGGCGATGAATCCTGGCTTGTATCAATCGTTAGTAAATCAGTCGCTTGGGAAATCGTGTCAAGCTAACGAAGAAATAGAACGTGATTTACATCGATCGTTACCAGAGCATCCAGCTTTTCAATCTGATACGGGAATAAGCGCTTTGAGACGAGTATTGTCTGCTTACGCCTGTAGGAATCCTCAAATAGGTAAAAAAATTTTTTTTTTGTTAAAATTTTGAAAAAAAGGTGTTTAAAATTGTCAGCTGGTTTGTCAAAACTTAGAAAAAATTGACAAAGACAATTTTGTAGAAAATTAAATTTCCTATAAGAAAGTCAAAAGTAAAATTTTTTTTGTTATTTTTAAGTGCGTATAATCTTTTAATAAATCAATAAATAATTTAATATTTTATAACAATCCACCAGGATACTGTCAAGCGATGAACATCGTAGCGTCAGTTCTACTGATCTATTGTTCAGAAGAATCAGCCTTCTGGCAACTATGTAACGTCTGTGAATCTTTACTTCCCGACTACTACGACAGACGAGTAGTAGGTGCTTTAGTAGACCAAGGGCTTTTGGAAGAATTAGCCGCCGAGCAGTTACCAACTCTTCACGCGAAGCTCCAAGAACTTGGCTTAATACGAGTGATATCGCTGTCATGGTTTTTGACAATATTTCTAAGTGTGATGCCAACAAGCAGCGCAGTAAACATAATGGACTGTTTCTTCTACGACGGTGCTAAAGTAATATTCCAGATAGCGCTGATGGTGCTGGAGTGGAATCAAGATAAATTGCTGGAGTGTCGCGATGACGGAGAAGCCATGCAATTACTGACTGACTACCTCGGTGGAGTTTACAATGACGAGGGGCCTGTTTTGCCACGACCAGTTGACAGCGCTGTTCCCCCAAGAAGTATATCAGTCCAGACTTTGATATTCGAATCGTATTCACGGTACGGGACACTGTCAATCGGCAGAATAGAGCGACTGAGATTGAAGCACAGGTTGCGCGTCGTTCAGCATTTAGAGGAAGGTATAGAAAAAAATGTGATAAGAAGCGTCGTTGTAGATAAATTTATGACGAGCGAGGAGCTACAAGAGCTGCTTAGTTTAGTCCGAGAAGAGTTGATGAGTCAACGTAAATCCGAGCCTGAGAGATACGATCCGACCCAGCCGCCTTACGAGGCATACAAAGTTGACTTTGAGCTATTTCGAATCCTTTTTGGCGGCTTATCGCCCTGGGGAAAATGTTCGCAGGCTGAATCGCTCGCTGCGAGATTGTTCCGTCTGATGGATCGCAATCATGATGGGTATCTAAATTTCCGTGAAACTGTACAGGCTATTGGTATCACCGCTACTGCTGATGCTGCTCAACGATTAAAATTACTTTACACACTCCATTTACCGCCTCTGTTGACGCCGGTTGACATAGATTCGCCTACGCACTCTGATGGCGCTGAAATAGCTGCTGAGGCTACGGATTTTTTTGATACCATGGAACAGAGTGTTGCGTCGTTAGATTTGTCAGTTAGTCTGGCCGAGGAGCCGTCTCCGAGTGGATTGTCACGCTCGATTAGTCTCAATAGTCAACACGGCGATCAGTCTTGGGAAAGTCAGAGTATGGGAAGCTTGAGGTCAATGCTAGATTCTAAAGAAAGTCCTTTGGAGTTGAGAAATGTTCCTAAAATGTCCCAGAGGCACTTCATTGCGCTTTGGAAAACACTTTATGACATGTTTCCTACGCAACCGGAAGACCAAGATATTTATCATTCAATTGCATCTATTGGTAATTTTATGATATCAGATAGTAAATATCCACCAATTTTTTAGTTCCTTGATTTTTATATTTAATTGGTAATTAGGTAATTATATAGAAGTGAAGCTTCATCATTTTTTGGCTATAAAACATAAAAAAATTGAGTTATTGATGAACATTTTTTTACGAATCATTCATTATGAGCTTACAAAATTCAATATTTTTTTTTTTTTAAATTATCAATATCTAAAGTTCACTAATTTTCAAAATTCTGTAAAATTGATCAAAATCGAATCTGAAATGATAAAAATTAAAATATTGACTATTTATATTTTTTTTTAATTATTATATTTTTACTGCAGAATATGAAAAAAATGAGACAATTATGCGTTTTTTTTATTTCAAATGAAAAAATGCAATGAACAAATTTTTTTTTTTCAAAATTTTGCAAGCCATATTAATAAACCCTCTGCAATAAAAAA
This sequence comes from Cotesia vestalis, assembly GCA_000956155.1. Taxonomy (NCBI): domain Eukaryota; kingdom Metazoa; phylum Arthropoda; class Insecta; order Hymenoptera; family Braconidae; genus Cotesia; species Cotesia vestalis. The sequence continues at coordinate 7,409 of JZSA01002250.1, forward strand.
ATGAAATACTTTAATAACTTTATTTTTTAATATTTTATACTCAAAAAGGGTGGATCCTCTCACATCTTAATATTTATCATTTAATTCAAAGCCACGATAATTAATTATAACTATACTTCAATCGTAAAAGTTTATGACATTCAATTTAATTAATGAAAAAATCATTTGATTAGGTACGTTATTGCTGCAGCTAGGAGATGTTGGTAAAAAATTTTACGTTGATCGTGAAGAATCTGAGGATAGTTTATTACTAGCTGCTGATAGTCAAACAAAAACAACTCGAATTGAAAGAGTAAGTTTTTTCTATAAGGTAAAAGACCCAATTATTGACACTAGCAATTTTATTTTAATTAATTAAAACAAATCGACTCTACTAAATTAATAAATATAATATTTTTAACTATAAATTTTGAAATAATTGGTTTTTTGAAAACATTTTATTTTTTTTTTTATAAGATTAAAATTGCAAGTGTTAACTTCATTTTGGGTGATAAAATTTTCATACTCTATTGCATAATTTAAATAATTGATTTTTTTATCAGTCCCCAGACCGTAATGGAAACCCCTCGACGAGTATTTCATCAGCAGATCCAGACTGGTCAATAACTGTCGAGCAATTTCTCGCTTCGGCATTAAATGGTGCACCCATAACTGAATTTTTTAGCAAACGTGCTAACTTAAGTGAAGCTATTGCGACACTTCGTAATAGAAGATTTAACCGAGTACATTCATTGTCAGATACGCCCGTACTACATGTATAATGTGAAGAATTAATAATTTTAAAGAAACGAAAAAATTATTGAGAGATTTTTTGATAAACTTTGTATAAGATTACATTGATCGTAATGCATGCAATGAATTAGCCCTATTGCAATCAAAAATAGAAATATTATCTAGTTAATAATTAAATTATTTAGCATTTTTTATATTTTAATATTAAGTATTATGAATTGTCAATGTAATGGGGCAGTGTAGTCATAAACGTTACATTTTTTCAAAATTTTTATTTGCGAGAATACTCAGGGTAACATGATCATTGATGAAAAAGTAATAAGTGATTTATTTTATTTGAAAAACTAAAAGATTTAAAAATATTTTTTTCAAGTATCGTGTGTTATTACTTGAATTCTTTAACTTTCTTTATCGATTTTTAAGTATAAATATATAATAATAACTGCAATGATAAGATAAAAATCTAAACTAGTTTTCCATGAGCCTCAGATTTTGAATAAATTTATAAAAAAAAATTTTTTTTCAATACTTTTTAAGTAATTAAATTATAGGATGTAGTTCAATTTATTTTCACAAATATTGTATTTTTTCTAGACGAGTTTTATTTTTATATCGACGGTCTTGAGGAATTGTAGATTATCACTATTTTTAACTCAATGCATAATTTTTGTTATATATGTTTATTATTGATGATGTATATATTTATGAAATATTAAATTCATTTCATTTACATTGCGTTTTATCTATTGATTGTACAATATAAACTTTTTAATTATAAATTTTAATGATGTTGAAGTTAGTAGACACTTGACAATTTTTTGATTTTTCTTGAAAAATAAACTAAACATAGAAAATTATTTATAAAAATCTCATTCATAATTTTTCAGAGTTTCTAGAGATGAAATTTTTAATTAAAATTTTCTTGCTATAACTTTTTGGTTAAAAAAGTTCTTAAAATTATCAGATGTCTCTCAATTTCAGTATCATAAATTTTGAGAACATTTAATTTTTTTAATTAGAATGAAATTTCAAGTGTCAAATAACTAGGCCAGTGTCAATAACTGGATATTTTACCATATCAAAATTAAAATTAAAATAGTGGACCCCATTTGTAAATAATTACTTAATGTTTAAATCTAATTACTATATGGTTTGTATTTAAAAAATTTTTCGTTGAATAGGGATTAGTTTAAATGAGAGTAAAACAGAGATAATTAAGTTTTTGTTGGTCAATCTTTATTTTTTCATTTAGAAAAATTATCAAACGGGTGAGATAAATTAATAATTTTTAGCAATAATTCCATCTTTTTTGGCCAATCGAACGATGCAGTCATCAGATTCACCCTGTAAGCAGATTTAATTATTAAAATTATAAATTTTATATTCAATTGTTAAAAGAAGAAAAAAATATATTTATTAAAAATAATTACCATACGACGAATAGATCCACAAATTGCGTACATCTTGTGTGTATCAGTCATACGTCCAGTTGTGGGGTCAACATCAGCCAAAGTGAGTTGGATAGATGCGTGATCTTTAGCATGAATAATTCTGTTGCTCGAGGAGCTGTCAAAAAAAATAATCAATGATAATATGAGCAGTTAATGACATTTAAAATAACTAATTAATTGCAAATTTATCTAGAGCTCTTGACATTTAATGATTATGGAAAAAAATGATTGAATTCTAAACCGCAAACTAAAAATTCTAACCTCAAATTTTTTTAAAGTAAATATTTAGAAAAATTCACTCATGAAAAAATAATAACTTAGTCGTGAAATCAGAATAAACTAAATAGAAACAAGTAATATTGATAAATACTATAAATTGTTGATAAATATAATTATTTAAAACATATTTATTGACAGAAAACACGTGTTACTAACCATTTCCTCGGCCAGTAAAGATCAACGAATTCTTTTTGGTCGTTTTCCATGTTATTTACCTAAAAAATAAAAACTACGGATTTAACATCAATAATTTAATTATTTACTGTGATTAATATAGTTATTTAGATTATTTTTAATAAAATTTACTCACAATGGACACTCTATATAGTCGAGTCTCAAACGAAAAGAATTCGGGGTTCAACGTAGAGGAAACGCGTCGATTTTTCTCAGCAGCGCCAAAGTGATTTCTTTTGAACTCCACAGATGGCAGTATAAGTTACTGGAAAGATTTAAATTACGATTAGATCACATGTTTTAGCAAAAAATTTTAACAGTTGTTATTAAATGGGTTGTTTATAATTGCTATTAATCATCTATTAATTTTTAATTAATTATTTATGTGAAACAGTGATAGAAAATAATTAAAATTATCAGTCGTAGATCAGATTTTGTTGATGTGACTAATTATATATGTTCTAATTTTAGAACAACACAATTTTTCGAAAAAGCGGGCCAATGTGATTATTCTTATTATCAATTTAGTTACAATCTATATGTATTATCGTGTTTTGATTTTAAGTATTACATACGCCTACGTGCGTTAATATCACCATCATCATCATCGTCATCATATGATTCATCCCTTTTTCCAGGAAAATACATTGAATATGTTACACATTCGATAAGTAATATTAAGAATTTATGATATTTCAATGAAACTCTAATTAGCGGACTTCTAATAATTTTTGAAATTTTTGTAATAAATTAAAAATTGTAAAACTAATGACACTGAAGTTGGCAGTCATTAAAAATTATTTTAAAATTTTATAATAATGCAATTATGAAAAAAAAAATTAATTAAAAAGTTTCACATGTGAAAATTAATAAAAATTACAAGTGAAAATTTTTAGAAGCATTTTTTTATTGTAATTGATTTGTTATTAAAATTTTTAAAGTTGACAGCTGATGGCTAACTTTAGTATTATTAAAACTAAATTTTTTTTTAATTCGCACTTAAAACTTTTGATAAATATTTACAAGTGGGGTCAACCATTTTAATTTTCATTTTTTTGAACGCAATTTCTATTAGATTTTATTGATATATATTTTTTTTGAAAAATACATAAAAAAATAAACAATCAAAAAAAAAAAGTTGATTATCACAATTTTAATAATACTGAAGTTAGCGAGCTGAAGATCAGCTGTCAATTTTAAAAATTTTTTTAACAAATTAATTACAATAACAAAATGCTTCTAAAAATTTTCACTTGTAATTTTTATTCATTTTCAGATGGAAACTTTTTAATTAAATTTTTTTTTTAATAATTTAATTGCTATAAAATTCCGAAAAAAATTTTTACTATCTGTCAACTTCAGTGTTATCAATTTTAACAAATTTGCAAAAAAATTGATATTCGGTTTTTTTTTTTATTGTTCATTTTTTTATGTACTTTTCAAAAAAAAAATATATCAAAATCATCAAAAAAAGATAAAATAGAAATTTTATCCTAAAACATGAGAGCCAAAATTTTTCCAATTTTTGAAGGCAAAAAAACTATCGACATCTTAATTTTTTTCTTTCACGACATTTTTTATCGTAAATCCGCCGTAAGAAACAAGCAAAATAAAAAAAAACAAGTTGAAAATGTTAATTTTTTACTTAGTTATGGCCCAAAACGTGTTTAAGCCCCCACGTAGACAATTATCAAACTTTTTAAAATTTCTACATGTGAAATTTTTTTGCGAAACTTTGTTTAGTATAATTTAATTGTTATATCTGTTAAATTCAGTATCATATATTTCTTACTATAAAATTGTTTAATAGCTTAATGAACGGAATTTGTTATTCGAATTAAAAATTATTCATTAAATTAAAAATAATAACTATTTGTTAAAGGAATTACTTATTAGTCAAAAAATAATACTAAACTATTGAAAAATTTTTTTCCCGTGATTTTAACGCACGTCATTATTTTATCAGTTTTTCACACAATATACATGTCCATAATTTTCCAACAATAATAATATTACCACGATTTGTTTTTGTCATACAAATGATGATTCATCATAATAAGGTAAAAGTAATTTGTATAAGTTACCAATTATTACCTACAACAATCTTGCATGATAAAAATCAGATAAATTAACATCTGTTGAAACAATAATGGCCTTAAACAAAATTATGACATGATTGTGACGTTATATCTGATATTTTCTCCCTTTATAAGCCCGCTCTGAAAGTGCTCATATCATTACAAAGTGCATTGTTGACAAGTATAACGTAATCCGAGCCCGGAAAGAAGAAATAATCATGAAGATTGTTTACTTTATTACTTTCTTCGTTCTGCTGATGCTGAGTGTATCATCAGGTAAATTATGTTAGTCCTATTTCAAAACACAATAAGCTAAATTTTTAGTCCTGTCTTTTTTTTTATACTGTTACATTTTTATTTTAAATTGAAGCAAGCAATCTCATGTTTTTTTTTTTTTGGTAAAAATATTGTTAATATATTTTCTACTGTTTAAAAAAAATTTGATTCATCTAGAAAATTTTTTTCTTTTTTTTTTAGCAAAACAAATTTGAAAAAATCTAAAAAATCTCATTTACTGTATTTGAAACGCGCAAACCATTAAATTAATTTTGACATTTCTTTTTTCCTTATTTTTTCTGTTATTATATGTATTTTTAATTCCATTAAATTAAATGTTGGCAATATTCATAAGTTATTATTTATACTAATTGAATTTTTGTTTAAAAATTGCAAATAAGTGGATTTATTAATTACTGATTTACTTTTTTAGGTTTTTATTTATCCGATGAGACTCAGCTATTAAATGAAAATGATATTGCTAAAGGTAGGACAGAAATATTATTAAAAATAATCAAGTAATTTAATAATAAAAATTATTAAAAATTTTTTAATTTATTTAGATAATTCACCATCGGCTGGCTTAAGTCTCAGAAGATCAAAAAGAAGTAATCGCTGGCTTCGTCTGCATTCGAGCTGGGGAAAATGATTTTATGAAATGAATATAATTGCTAAGCATTTATGTTTACCTGTTACAATCTTCAGTTTATAACACAGCAAAAATAAAAGTTTAAAAAACTTAATGAATTTATTTTTCAAATTTCTTCTTCTGTTACCGAGAAAAAATCTTTTTATTATTTAAAAATCGAATTTCCGAGCAAAATATGTCGAGCAATTTAAATAAATTAATAATTTAATTTTAAAAAAAATGTATAACTTATTTATTTACAATATTTATTAAATTAAACAATGCTTTAAAAAAAAATCATAATTTCAATTTATTATGATAATACCAACATTTGTATTATAAAATGTATCATATAAATTATTAATTAAATATTTATGCAAACTATAAATAAACATAATCGTTTAAATTGATGTTATCTACAGTGCTTTAAATTTAAATTTAAATCCAAACTTAAATCTGACATTGAACATTCAAAATAAAAATTCTTGTTTACTTTTACTCACCTCAATTTTATTGATTGTAATCAGTTGATTACATTATTTAAACTTTTGATTGTTTTTATTGTTCAATTAGGCATAAGTCATAATCCTAACACAGTTAAATATCTTTGTAAATCTATTTATATTCTTAAATGTACTTATTACTCTTTTATTTTGTATGATTTGCCATTCGGCTGTTGCCTTGGAATTTAAATTGAATAAATAAATAATAAATTACATTCTTTTATTTATTAATATTTGATTTTCATTATTTTATATTTATATTTATTTATAAATACAAAAATATGAGATGAAAACTAAGTTAAACGACATTTGAATTTTTATTTTATTGAAAAATTATTTTCATTTGTAAAAAATAAAAAAAAAACTGTAATAGCAATTTTAAAAATATATTTTTTGTTCTAATTTAATTATTTGATTTTTTTTAATAATTAAATTAAAACAAAAAAATATTTTTAAAAAATTGCACTTACAGTTTTTAAAGTTATTTACAAGTGACATTTTTTAAAAAATTTTTTTGATATAATTTTTTCAATAAAAAAAATTCTAAAAATTTTTAAATGTCAGCTAACTTAATTTTCAATGACATTAAATTTAGCTGTTACTTCACAAAGGTTTTAATTTTCTTTAACAAATAAATTATAGCAAAAAAAATTATTAAAAAAATGGACTTGTAGAAATTTTAATAAATTAAAAATGCAATTTTTTTAAAATAATTTTTCAGAACAAATTTTTTTGTCAAAGAAAATTAAAAAATTGTCAAGTGACAGATAACTTTAATGTCATTAATTTTCATGGCTAACTTTAGTATTATAAATATGAGATATTTAAAATTTTTAAATTTTCGCGGTTTTTAGCTAAGAAAAAAGCGCCAGAAGATAAAGCAGAATATTCATAAGACGGTGGTGCTAGCTTTAGGAAAGCAAACAAAGCTAATCAATGAGATGTTAACGTGTGTGATCACGTAAATGTAAAAAAAAAAAAATAAAGTAAAAAAGTCTCTCGACTCATGAGCATCAGAACGTATCGAGCATAATTCAGTGACACGAAGTCATCCGACGGCTGAGTTTCTGTGTTTCTCTTGTCACTAGAGAAGTTAAATCTTCGAGAAACGAGTATGTTCTGAGTGACTAAAAATGAATCTCATCAATAAAGACAAATTTATTGTTAATCACTTTTATTTTTTAGACCAAAATTTGATAATATCCACAGAAAATAATTATTAAACAATAATGTTACAGAATTTTTATAATACAAACATTTTGCACAGGATCGAGCGTGTCAATGCATAACAATGTGTCGTTAAAAAATAAAGTTTTTATTAACAAAAAATTTTTGCTTGTTAAATAATCTGTTGGATCAAAAATTCACTGTCAAAATGTCTATGAAGGTAAATTTTTTTATTGCTATAAAAAATTAATGTAAATGTTAATTATATGTGTTAGATGTCACTTCATAAAAATTAACGACATTAAAGTTAGCTGTCACTTGACAATTTTTTAATTTTCTTTAACAAAAACATTTGTTCTAAAAAATGATTTTTAAAAAATTGCATTTTTAAATTATTAAAATTTCTATAAGTCCATTTTTTTAATAATAATTTTTTTGCTATAATTTATTTGTTAAAGAAAATTAAAACAATTGTGAAGTGACAGCTAAATTTAATGTCATTGAAAATTAAATTAGCCGACATTTAAAAATTTTTAGAACTTTTTTTTATTGAAAAAGTTATTACAAAAAAATTTTTTAAAAAATGTTATTTGTTAAAAACTTTAAAAACTGTAAGTGCAATTTTTAAAAAATATTTTTTTGTTTTAATTTTATTGTTAAAAAAAAAAATCAAAATATTAAAAACGTCGGCTAACTTTAGTATCATCGTCACTTCCATTTAGCAATAATTTTATTTGTATACAAAAAATATCGAGGTCATGTCATTGACAACTCGTAAATAATACTTCAAAACACGTGTTAACATGTCAAAAGCATTTAACAATACAAGCTTTATATTTTACATTTTTTTTTTGAATTATTACGCATATAAATTTACATAAGTAATCATACGAATTGCTTTTTTTTATTAACAATGATATTTTTTTTTTTTTTTTCCAGTCAACATAAATCTATAAATAATGATACTGAAGTTGACAGACATTTTTTTTTAGACATATTATAAAAATATACTTTGAAACTTGTCATTTTTTATTTTTGCACTTACATTTATTTTTATTTTTATTTATAATAATTATGATCCGTAAAAAACTTGAATATAACATGTCAACTTTTTTCTGCATCAAGAATAAAAGTTTAGATTTTTAGACGCCGCAAATTTGCTTGACATTAAAACTAATCCAACTATAATAATAAGTTATTGTGATTAACATATTTTGACCTTTTTGATTTTATGTCCAATATTATATACTAATTATTAAATGTCAATACTATTTATGAATCATAAAAATTTTGATTAGATTTTTTGTTACAAATTTTAAGCTAAGAGATTTTACTTTTTCTTAATAATTTATAAGTTATAATTGATACGGTATATATTATAATGAAAACTATTTATAAAAGGCAATAGATAATCTTATCAATAAGTTGATTGTTTTTTTAATAACATTTAACTGTGTAATTATAAAAATTAGATTAGTCATTTTATTATAAATAGATGAAACAAATTCAGTATTATCAAAAACAGATGTTAATATAATTGATAAATTTAATTTGAATTTATTGAAATTAATAATCTTTATAATTAAGAACATAAGAAAAAAATTTTGACAAGCGTATCTTTATTATTAAATAAACTTCTACAGGTAAATTTGGTATCAACAGAAAGATCTTGACCTGAATTTGAGCCTTTTCATTGTTTGTATGTTTTTCGATGACAGTCAATTTTTTATGTTAATTTTTAGAGAGAGTTTTGAATAATTTGTTAATTGTATAAATTAGTCCCGTAACATATTTTCCATTAAATTTTTTATAATTAATTTTGTCATAGCAAAATTATTTTTTTAATATATTTAAAAAATACCTAAATTATGGAAACTAGCAATCTTGCAGTTACTATGTAACTTTCGTGACTAGTGAACTATAAATGAATAAAATTTTGCTTTGTTAAACAATGACATTTGTTAAATTGCACTGTACTTTCTTCACTATTAACGTTTTTAAAGATATAAGCTTATACCGATGTTACACTCATCAAGAGCTTTAATTTGAGTACCCACATGCATTTTGATATATTTTTCATATATACATATATATATAATACATATAAATATACGAAAAATTGATGTGGGTACTCAAATGAAAGGTCTTGATGAGTATAACATCGGGGTGAGCTTATATCTTTAAAAATGTCAATAGTTCACGAGATACAAGGTAATTTCTTAATTATGAATCTAGAGACAGAGTATTTTCGAATGCAGCCTAAATACTTATCATCATAAATTGACTATCGGTGAGAATGATATGAAACCTCGAAAAGGCACCAATTCAAGTCAAGACCTTTGCAATGACACTAAATTTCACTTTAAAAAAATCGATTTTATCATATGACCATTCTGGACACAAAATTTTTCCTATTTTCTTAATAATATAGATTATGAAAAAAAATATAAAAAAAATCGTTGAACTTAAATTTTTTTTATCATAATTTATAATTCTCGGCAGTTACTTATTAATAATTAAATTCTGAAATTCAATAACAAAGTTCGAGATCGAAATAAAAATTCAATCTACTGGATTTAATTAATTTAAATTTATCAAGATGATCAACTTTTAAATTTACATACTATCAAATATAGTTTAGCGGCTATTGTACTGAAGTAAAATGAAACAAAATGAACTTTTGGATCTTTTTTTAGAAAGAATCGCCGTGGGATGTAGAATTGCATCTTTCAGCGGCTCGCGGTGATGCAAAACGACTTCAAGTTCTCTTAGACTCGGGACGCGTTCATGTCGATTGTAAAGACAAGGTCAGTATTTAACTTTGTGCTGGACTTTTAGCGATAAAATAAAAACTAAACGTATGCATGCATAAAAGTTCATAAATTGCATAATAAATCATTCTGCAGTGTGTATAACTTATCTAATACGTAAGTTATACATAATAGATGTAGCATGTAACCACCAGTAACTAACAACAGTGCAGAGTGCGATAATACAACATGTATGACGTCATAACAAGCTCAGCAATTCAATTTAACATTGTAATTAAAACTTGAGGAAATTTATTTAACTCTAATTTTAATCTATCGCATTTATAGACTTGCGTATTTTACTTAACGATAAACCTCTAGTTTATGACTCTAGTTCAAGTTGATGATGATCAATCTTCTGTAATTTTATGTTGATTGAATGGTAGTTTATTATATATTTTATTAGATTAGATTTGCAAATATTTTATACGATTTTAATATTATCAATAATTATTTGTATAATTTATTAACAAAATGTTAATAATTAATAAATCTATCAATTTTTTTAATTTTGTAACAATTTATATGACAAAGGCTACTGTGCAATGTAAGATAGTGATCGTTATAATTCGTATTATGGTAAATATTGTAATTGTATTAAGTGTTATGTTATTTTGTTGGTTATTATACAAATAATTATTTTGTACGTTTTTTTATATTAAATATTAAAGGAATATGTTTGTTTTAGGACGGGACGACCCCACTCATATTAGCGGCTGCTGGGGGCCATATTGAAGCTGTTACCGAGCTATTACAACAAGGGGCGGACCCGAATGCCAAAAGGCTGGTAAGTTTTGACCCAGGGCTACTTACTTGGTGTGGGTTTAGGGTCCTCGATGAATGGACGGTCAATGAATGAAAACGCTACGCTGTACTATGTATATATGTATATACACGTGTATGCGATGTATACTGGCTTTGGTAGGTATGTGTGTACCTTTTGTCACGAGAACAGAGCGCCAGTACTTTTTATCTTTTGTACCTAGTTTTTTTCATTGGTTGAAAGATTTTCTTTTGTTACCTTGTGGGTGGATTGCATAATGGAAAGCTTTAGTGTAAAAATACCGGAGATAAATAGAACATGCACTTGTAAAATAATTGTTATTAGAAAATTTTAGGAAAATTTTAAATAAAAGCAGTACAATTTTTTAATGAAATTTTTATTATTGTTATTGATGATTATTTGTTAGAGAATTTTTGTGATTTGTGTTAAAAATTTTTATATTAAATATTTAACACAAAAATTTTTGACGCAATGACGCAAAATTTTTTACTGTGTATATAATAATCAAATTCTATTCATTTAAAATTTATTTTCAAATAATTAAATATACTTCTTAGGAAAAATTTTATTTCTAATGATTTATAAAAAAAAATTTACTTTTAAAAAAATATCCATTAACATGGAAATATATACAGTAATTTATATTTATTAATATATAATTAGTAATATCTTATCTATCATAACTATCAATACCATGTAATAACTAGTTCACTTATAATTACAATTAAAAAAAAATTTATCTATGTAAATGTAATTATCATTGATTGTAAGGTGTATATCATATTCTTACATATTCAAAATTTCAATTCATACGATGACAAAAGCTCCAGACGTTCAATTAAAATTAACATATTCATTCAAATTTAATAAATCAAAAAACGCTTTACAAAAAATTTATGAAACCCAAATTAAAAGAGGTATAATTTAAGACATTTATATTGAATTAAAAAGTCGTAGGATACTTGAAGACACCGCACTTGACGTGAAACATTCTCACATGTATACAAATATATGTGTACTGTAGTTGTTTCATTTCTCCAGATTGAATCTCTCATGCTAATGTCATTGACCTCAGTGAGCGGGAATTACGTAAAATTTACTTGATCGTACAGCGTTAAATTCATTATTTAATCACTTAAAAATAACTATCGTATTTTCGATAATCCATCAAGTATAAATCATTACTCAAAAATTGTAACTAAATTTTTTTTAACTGTAAAATATATACTGTCCACTTAAAAGTAAATCTTTGCTTTTAATACTAAAAAAAATAAATTATAAATAAGAGTAGAATTTTTATAACATTTTGTACTTTTACAAAATTAAAAAAAAAATTGTTAAAAAATTTTTATTTATTCAAAAGTAAAGTTTAATACAATGAATGAATAAATGATTTATTATTTAGCATCAGCTATTTACAGCAATTATACAAATATACAATGTAATACTTTAGTATAAAATTACAATTTATAGATAATCAATTTTATCCTTAAGGTATTACAGTAATTTATATGAGGAAAAACTATATAATACATCGAAAAAAAAATTAACTTGAATCAAGAGAAAAATTCTTAAACCAAAAAAATAATTTTGAAGAGTTTTATTGTCTTGGATCAAGACGAAAAATTCTTGAATCAAGTAAAATTTACTTAGACCCTGAATAATTTCTTTGTTTAAGAATTCTTTTACTCAAATCAAGAAGATTAAATTCTTCAAAATTATTTACTTGATTCAAGTAAATTTTTTTTTCTGTGTAGTTTTATAAATAAGACTTTTAATTTAATTACTCACAGTAAATCGAAGTCTACATAAAAGATTAATTCTACTTGCTATACAAGTGATTCATATCCATGCGGTGCATGTCGTACATATTTATAAATGTTTGTAAAATATAAAGTTGAATAAAAAAGTAAACTTTAGTAGAATAAAATATCAACTCTAACTGTTATGAATTTGAATGTATATGTTATATTATAAATACAAATTACTCGGTGCATATAGAGTATAGACACGTTAAAAATAAACGTGACAATTATTTGCATGATCTTGAGTATCTATGCGGTATATGATGCATATAAAGCACGTACTAGTGGAGTACTTACTCTACGCTATGTAAATGTGAAATCGATTTGCACTGGTTCGTTTGTCATCGTTAGAAATAAATTTATAAATTTACAATTTTATTTGTTATTTACTTATTGTTAAATAAAATTGTAGCTGATGATTTATCTTTTCATAATATATAATGTAATGTAACTAATCGGCGTAAGAACTTGCGTGAGAACAAATTGAAGTGTACACGCAGAGGTGTTAATGTAATTTTTAAAAATAATTAACGGGTAGATTTCCTTGAGTCGGTCATTATGGTATTCTTGCTTGGGATCATCTGCTTAATTGATTAGTCATGAACATGAACTTGTTTTTTTTCTGAAATAAAAATTATTTCAGGTATATAATATAATTAGTTTTCTGTATAGATAGTTTCATATATTTGTTTATATTAATTATTATTCTTCTTATTATTTTTATTATTATTATTCAAGTTTTAGTAGTAAGAATGTAAATAACTCAGAACACAGAAAAAAAAATTTACTTGTATCAAGTAAATAGTTTTGAAGAATTTCATCTTCTTGATTTGAGTGGAAAAATTCTTAAACTAGAAAATTTCTTGTGTGACAGCCTAAAAAAAAACTAATGAATCAATTGTTTTGAAATTTTAAGGGCATATTTATACATATTTTGAGACTTCACACTAAAATTTTTGAAGAAAAAAATTAAATATATTTTTAGTTACACGCAATCTCCTACGGCGCTAAAAAAAAAAGGTCCTCCACCGTTGGAGATATTGTCCGCACAATTACCTACGGCCGAAAAAAAATGAGCCAAGGTCGAAAAAAAATGTAAAAAAATGACAAATTGGAGGCGTTTTAAAAAAAAAAAAAAGTTGAATTTTAAACAAAATTTTGGTCGTTTTTGGCCTGCTAAAATTCGATTTTTGATCAGATCAAAAAACTGGTAGGTCATCATATGGAGATCTATATACAGAACATGCAGAAAAAATTTGGTAGTGATCGGATCATTTGTCTCCGAGTAATCACTCCAGCAAATTTGAAAAATGCTGTTTCGAGAAAAACGCGTTTGAAAATAAAATGATCCGATTCTAACTGCCGAGCGGCTACTCTTTGGATGGCTGTAACTAAAAAACTATTTGAGATATCGATTTGAAATTTTAATATGTTCAATTTTTTTTTAATTTTACATTAATTGTGCCCCTTTAAGTAAATTACACTCAATTCAAGAATTTTTTATTTTGATTCAAGACAATAAAACTCTTCAAAATTATTCTCTTGGTTCAAGAATTTTTCTCTTGATTAAAGTTTATTATTTTTTCAATGTAGAATAAAATTGCGTGATCTAGAATTTCAGTGGTTTGAAATACGAGTAGAATATATATCTTATATATAAAAAAATAATATATTAAATATAAGTAAAATAAATTTCTATTGCAAACACTGACAAGGTGTAAAAACCGCAATCATATTAATATTTCTTTACCTGTAAAACTAGTAATTAAAATACTTTTGTTTTCTTCTTCAATAATTTATAATTTATAATTACGACTAGATAGTTTCTCAACGAGTTCTCTGAAAATAAGCCGCCTATAAATATACTTGGAGACCTGAAGGTTGAGTCAAAAAAACACATTTTTCATATAATTCACCACAAACCATTACTCTGAATTCTTTAGTCTTAGCTTTAGCTGTACAAATATTACTTCTCGTAAAATATATTACTGGAAGATAAATTAAGTACTTTATTATTGACAGTCAAAATGTATGACAGAGTATAACAGATGTACAAAAAATACCTTGATCTCAATAGAATAAAATTAATAATAGAAATTTTTTTAATTATAATTAAATAGCTAATTTATAAAATAAATAATTAACTTTAATTATCTAGCAAATATCTAAACTTTCATTTTAAATTACAGTTAAATCTTAATTAAATTTTTTACATATTACTGATTACTTATTACATTTACCTTAATGTTATTCATGTCTATATATTAGTATTTATGATTAAATGTTGTATGGCAGCCCACAGGAATAATTCTAGAAGAAAATTAAAATTAAAAAAAGTACAACTCTGCTCATTATATAGTGCTTGTATTATACGTTCTCTTCTCTATCAATACGATGTAATAAAAGTATTAACGCCTCAATTTAACACTTCAGCACTCGACTAAAATAAAATAACCGAAACAGATAGAGACGCCAGAACTCGATTATCCGAGTACATACATATTATACATGTATATAAATATAATAGTTACTTACATACTTAACTGCTTCGTATAAGTAATTAATCATCGTTATTTTACAGACTGGAACGACTTCTTTATTTTTTGCTGCTCAAGGCGGTTTCGTGGACATTGTTACACTTCTCATTGAGCATGGTGCCATCGTAGACTCTTGCAGCATTGTATGATTTATTTACTATCTTCTTTTTTAGTTTTAATAAAATAATAATAATAATTTTTTTATGTGAAATTACTAAAAAAAAAAAAATTTTTTTTTTTAGGATGGTGGAACGCCTCTATTTGTCGCCTGTCAATGTGGTCATTTGGAAGTTGTCCTGGAATTGATTGAAAAAGGTGCAAATGTAAACGCTCATATGAAGGTAATTTTTTTAAATTAAATTATTGTTGAAAACTCTGAAAAAATTTTGAAAATTCAAAAATACATGGCTTAGAATTTTTATTTAATTTTTTACACAAAATATAAAATATTTTTAATTAATAAAATAATTCAAAATAGAAAAGAAGAAATTCACTATTGTAAATTTTTTTGCATAATTTTTATTTTAAGAATTTCGCGGTATTTTTTTTAAGTTAACTCTGCTCCAGCTATTATAACGGCAAAATTTACCGAGTATGTTTTATGTACAGTAACAAAGAGAATATCAGTTTAGTTTTTTATTATTAATAATTAAACAACATCGAATTAGAATGGCATTTCAAATACTAAATTTTTTAGGGACAAAACAAATCTATTAAAAAAAAAAAAAAAAAAAAAAAAAAAAAAATAATAATAATAATTAATTAATTTTTTCTTGAGTTATCGTGTTTCCAAATTACGGAAATTTTTTTTTTGTTATCCGAGAACAAATTTTTAGTTTATTTTGATGAATTTCTAGGTTCTATTTTTTTAAATAAATTAAAAAAAATTGCAGAATTAATCTTCATTGAATTATCTATTTGATGGTACAAATATTATTTTTACTCCGCGAACTAACCAGACTGTAATAATAAAAATAGTTGTAAAAAAGAGGCGAAAAAAATTTTTTTTATTGTTAAGCGCTCTCTAGTACTTTGCATAATGAATCGTGAAAAAATTTAAAAGAAGTAAAACACTACAAATGTTTTTAAAATTTTTAAATTAAAAGTAAAGTTTCTTTTTTTCACAATGATAATGTCCAGATTATATTATTTTTTAATTTTATTTAATAAAAAAATTTTTTCCGAAAAATGATTTATAAAAAATTGCATATTTAATTTTTTTAAATTTCTACAAGTCAATTTTTTTTTGCAATAATTTATTTCTCACCAAAATTCTTAAAATTATTAAATAACTGCTGAATTAATTATGAAATTAAAGTTAGCAGTCACTAGAGAATTTTTAAATTTTATTTAACAAAAAAATGATTTTAAAAAAATTGGATTTTTAATTTTTTTAAATTTCTAAATGTCAATTTTTTTTCCTATAATTTATTTTTTAAAAAAATTTAAAAAATTATTAAATATCTGGTAAATTTATTTTCATGAATTAATTTTCATCCAGATTATTATCATTGATAATAATTTATTATTTTAACTGTAGGACGGTGCGACAGCACTATTCATAGCAGCTCAAAATGGTCACATACGAATATTAGACATATTACTATCTCAGGGAGCGAAAACTGATGCAGCAAGAACCGATGGAGCGACTCCACTCTGGATAGCCGCTCAAATGGGGCACGATCATGTCGTAAGAAGACTCTTGAAGGCCGGAGCCAAGGTCGATGCTACCAGACACGTAAGCCAGTACACTTTGTTATTATTATTATCATCATCATCATTTTTTACTTGCAATTCATCAAGTCAATGACACGCTGTTTTTACTTTTGTATTTACTTAGGACGGCGCCACTCCGCTCTTCAAAGCCGCTCATAAAGGTCATACTGCGGTCATCGGGGAGTTGTTAAAGTACCGGCCATCTCTTGGTATTCTTCCAGTAAGTTTTTATGAAGCTCCCCTATCATTGATTAATTTTACTATAAAAAGCGACCAGTATTTTTTTTTTCTTTTTTATTTGAAGAAATACCTTTTTATATTTATATATTTAAAGTAAAAGTTTAAAATAAAAAAAGAGTCGATTGAAGTTTGAAAGTTAGTAGACCGGAAGAGAATCTACTGGCGCATTATAATTAATAATTGTTTGTATGTGGTTGTAGAACGGTGAAAGTCCATTGCACGCAGCAGCCTTGACTGGACATATGACGGTCGCGAGGCAATTAGTTGGAGCTGGTGCTGATCCTCTGCTTGTTAATCAGGAGGGTGTTACACCACTTCAGGTTGCTATCAGGCATTCGCAAACTCAAGTTGCTAATTATCTAAAGGATAAAATTACCACTCGTACTACATCTCGTTAATTATTACTTAATACTTAACATAGTTTATAAAAAAAAAAAAAAAAAAAAAGTTTAAAAATTAGTTTTATAATAAGATTGTACAAAATGTAATTTTTCAACTGATTTTTTTTTTTTAATTTTAGCCGTTTATTTTAAAACATATTATTTTCACAGCAAAAAAATTTTAACGTAGAATTTTTTTTTTTTTTTTGTGGATAAAATTAACAAAACAATCCAGTATTTTAAACTATTTTTATTCTAGTTAATAATTAGTACTATATTTATAAAAATATTTTTACACAAATAATTACCTTGAACTAATAGGTAAATGGCCGGGTGTTGCATTATTAATATATAAAAATTAACATATTTAATTACTAGTTATTTAAATAATTAAATATTTATAAATGAAAATTATTTTTAATAATTCGGCAGCAATCCAAATAATTAAATAATTATAGTTACTTAATTAAATTTATTTAGTTTCTATTATTATTATTTAGTACCGTCCAGGATTTTTAATATTTATCACGGACAAAAGAAAACTCGAAAAGTTACATTATCAATAGTAATAACGTGACCCAAATATAAAAAATTTTTTTTTCGCTATTCAACTTAGAACTGCTCAAAACGTAAAGATTTGTCAAAAAAAATTTTTCAATGTACTAATGCCAAAAAGGGCGTATAAAAAAACTTTCAATTTTGCTCTGAAATATAAAATTTAACTCTAAAAAATAAATCCAGATCATTTAATATTGTTGAGTTTCACGTATCTGATTCAGCAATCATGTTAGATACCGCAACTGTTTTTTTTTCTTTTTCAATTAAAATTGTAAACAGAATTTGTATTAAAATTGTAATAATAGTTTTTAAAAATACACTTGGGTATTTTCTCAGTAACAGAGGAGACTCAGTTATTGACACTTGCAATTTTATTTTAATTAACAAAAACAAATCAATTCTAATAAATTAATAAATATAAATTTTAAGAAAATTGGTTTTTTTAAAACATTTAATTTTTTTAATTAGAATAAAATTTCAAGTGTCAAACAACTAGGCGAGTGTCAATAACTGGGTCTTTTAACTTAGTTGTAATTTAATAATCAATATATATTTTCAATTTTGCAGCAAAATTAGTAACATATACTCCACAATTCAAAGCAATCGGGAAAAAAATATTATGCGCCCTTTTGGCTTTAGGTCACTAAATTTTTAATGTTCTAAAGCTAAAAGGGCGTATAAGTTAAAACATATATGCCTTTTTGGCTTTGGAAATTTATTTTTAGGCTTAGAAAGTTTTAATAAAGTGATTAGTAAAAAAAAAAAATGTATACGCCCTTTTAGTATAAATTAATATGCGCCCTTTTGGCATTTGGGTCGCGATAAGTGTCCCGTCATATTCAAAACTAGAAAAATTACACTTCGAAATAACATGTTTCTAAATTCAAATTTTTAATGTTAATTTTCAAAGTTTTCAACGTAAATATTACATTCTACAATGTAATTTATATAAAATCTGTAATAATTACAATCTGAAACTGTAATTTTTCCAGTTTTCATCACGGATCGCTACGTTACATTATATAATGTAATTTTTTTATTTTTCTTCTTTCCGTATAGTCAGTCTTGATTAATAATAATGTGAATAAAAAAAGACTGACTAATTTGCCTTGATATGCATTTCAAATCAATAATGCAATCGAAAATTTTAGGTAATTTTTTATTTATAATTAACAATTAAAAAAAAAAAAGAGATAGTGTGATCTTAATAATTTTATTTATGACTAATAATTAATTAGCGTAGTGTAATTATAATATATTGAAGAATATGTTGTAATCGTTTCCTGTATATTACTTATAAAAACAACTATTTTCTTAGTCTTCCTACATTGTTAATGTGTTAATTAATAAATTAATAAATAATTGTTATCGTTAAGATTTACAGAATTTTAATAAATAACTAAAAAGCCTTAATTGTTAATTCGTTTATTAACTGTGTCTAAAATCTGATACAAATAATTGAAATTCATTACAATGATAATTGTTTCTGATAAAAAAGTTTTTACAATTTTTAATTTGATAATTTTATCACAGGTTTTTAAAAATATTCATATATATATATATATATTATAAAAGGTAACATTTGTATATATTAAATCTTGTAATATAATAATCCGGTTTTATTAATTAATTCATAAGATTTATCATTTATTTGCTAAAATTAAAAATTCATTTTCAATTATTTTTTGTTTGTTATAAAAAAATAATTCTAAATGCTCTCTTGGGCTCAAAGGTTCTTATGTATGTAATAGTTACCATAAGTAATAACTAACAACAATCTAAAGTACAAAGTGACAATGAGTGGTATAAAAAAATAGTAATAGTTAATAAATAATAAAAAAAAAAAAAAAAAAAAAAAAGCTGATGATGCATGAATTTTAAATGACGAAAAATTAAATTCGGCCTTGCAGAAACCAACTGACAAGTACTTATTTCCTTTTGTATTATGTATGCAAAGTGTTCTCGTTTCTTAAAGCGAAGTAGTTGACATTAAAAAGTTGATGGAACTTAAAGTAATAAGAAGTATCTTTACAAGACGTTTTAGTAACATATACATCAACTGTACATATCATATGTATATATTCTACATGTTATAAAGATCGCTCGGTGAAAAATGTGATAGTAAGATAATGTTTGCTTCGTTTTAACAGTGTATTATCATTATCATTGATAACCAGGCGTGTCTTGATAAGAAAGTGACTTATAATAATATTAAGAAAAAGTATAAATACCAATATTTTATTTTTTAAGTCAGTTTTAAGTTTTTTGACACTGTCTACCATGGTTCGAGATCGTTTAGCTGAATTGTGTGCAGTTAGTGCTAGTTATTTATTTATTTATTTATTTGTTGCTATTTTATGTTAATTTAAGTTATATACATTAATCTATTTTACTTTAATTGTTATTTTTTAGAACAAACGGAATGATTGTAAGAGTTTTTTGCCAGAAATAAGCCAGAAGCTTTCTAACAAAAAAGTTAAAGATGTGTTAGATGAAGTAAGTTATGAATTATGTAGCAAATGACAAGCTGCAATTCTAACAGATGGTAGTTTTAATAATTGACAATAAAATTTATGACAAAAAATATTTTTATTTTTTTTTAATTCAGTATTTTATGTTGATAAAATTTGTAAATACAGAGTCATAGAAAAAAATAAACAAACTGTTAGTATTGCAGCTTATTATTTGTAATACTCTACCGGGAAAGAACAAAATTACACTGCATATTCTCCCATATTATACTCAGTGTAATCTGTGGTGAAAAAAAATTTCAGATAATATCAAATATAATCCAGATTATACTAAATTATTTTTGTATTATACTCAGTGTAATCTCCGATTTGATCAAGTAATTTTTCTGGTTATACCGCGTAAGATTACACTGGATATAATCCGAAAAAATATCCCGTATAATTTGAATTATACTCAGTAAAATCTTGGATAATATAATTTTTTCAAAAATTGTGATATTCAACTTGTTTCTTTTTCAATTTATAAATTTTTTGAAAATAGCGGTAGTGATAAAAAAAATTTTTAATCAAGAAGACAATTTTTAAAAATTTTTTTGTCTTGAATCAAGCAGAAATTTTTTTTGGTTTAAATAAATTTTATTTGGTTTGAAATTTTTTTTTGCTTAATTTCATACCAATAAATTCTCTAAAATAATCTTCTTGATTCAAAAATTCTTCTTTTAGATCAAATTAATTTTTCCACCATTGGAGAGATGCTTTTAAAATTCACATTTTTTTTTTAAAAAGAAAATATAGCATTTAAAATTTTCAGGCGGAAAAAATACGTGATATGGTAAGCATATTGCAAGATAATATTAATATTGTTAAAGATTTACACAACAATGTTTTGTCCCACACAGATTTAGGTAAATATACTTTTTTTTTTTACGAAAATTAGTACTGTTAATTATTAAAAAAAATATTCATTTTGCTAAAATAATTATTTTAGGAATTCAAAATGAATTGGAAAGTAGAACTTTTGTAATATCACAAACAGCATTTAGAATCCGTACTAGTTTAAAAGGTAAGTTAATTATCTGTAAAAATAAATATTCTCCAATATTAAAAATTTATAACAATAACACGGTAACATAGTAATAATTATTTGGTTGTTAGTATTTTTAAAACCCAACAAAAAATTTTTAATTGCCAAAAAAATCTTGAAATTTACTGATGAAATCTCAAAATCTTGGCCACCCACCAGAAGCTTTCGTATCAAATCCGTCGATACTTATTGTCCCGCTTCTTCGGACTACTCACTTTACTCCTGTCCTCCAAATTAGTAATAGCCACGACGGTTGTATTTTTATTCTTCCTTGCCTCAACCGTTTCATCACCAATCAAATTTTCGGTCTCTTCATCATTGCAACTGAGACTCGTCAACTTCTCAATGACAATCCTCGGAATTCTATTATTATCCAAGAGCGGATGAACAGCCTCTCCAGTTTGAGAAGTGAATTCCTGCTCAGATGATTCATCACCTCCTTTCTTACCGTACTTCCTGAAATTCAACCAACAGTTTTAACCAGTTTTCACAAATATTATTTTGTCAGATAATTTACCGTATGTCAAACTCCATTTCTTTTTCAATTTCCGGCCATTCATTATACAGACTCGACAACTGTTCTTTATTAAACTCAGTACCAATCCTAGCAATAGACTTGGAGATGTCTTCCACTAGTTTAGATTTACCGTTTAACTTCTTCAACTTAATCTTCAGCTTCATCATCGTGGGTAGCAAATGATTCAAGCCATGTTTCTTAATTCCATCTGCAATAACATTACCAGGATGACTGGCCCCGGTATTGCTGGAACTAGTCACAGTAGTATCATCAGCATCATCATCATTGTGCTTACTGGTACACGATGACGGCTGCAAATGGTCGCTGGCAATAATATAAAACGTGTCTTGTAAAACACATCGACCTTTTTCATCATTGACATTTATTTTGTCACTCAACGCGCGATGAAGCACTTGAGTAGTCAACCTGACCAACAACTTGAGCTTCCCTGGTGGGTCGAGATGCTCCAGCATAAAATCATAAATAATTCTCCGTTTGCTGGAATTGCTATTGCCGGCTAAGGTCAGCGCTTTCCTCTCAGCAGAACCCATTTTTCTCTCCAGGTACTTTTCATCAAGCTCGTAGTCGTTGTAGTGGAAGATTCCCTCTAAAAACTGCTGCGATATAAGAGTCTTATTTTTAACCAGCAATCTTTCTTTGATAAGGAACACCGTCATCTCACGTATCGTGTCATCGGGATCGGATAGCATGGTGAGAATGTGAAAGAAAAATGAACCTTTTACCTTGATATAATCCTCGACGAGTAATTGGATAAAAATAACTACAATAGCTTCTCTTACTGTCTTATTATCGCCTTTCATACTGACACACATGTCAGGCAAGTACGGCTCCACAAGAGCTGTAAATCTAGTACAAACATCAGCGAGCGCCTTAGCAGCATTCACTCGGACTGCAGCGTCTGCATCAGCATCACGCTGGTTGATACAAACATCAGAATTCACACCAGCGCTGAGCAATTGACCAAATATCGGCATCATTTCATGGGCTATTTTTTCTTCTCTCATTGCCTGCTGTCCCAGGGCTACTATCGCTGTCGCTTGAAGTTCTCGGGCGTTTCTTAGAGACAAGGGCATTCTTTCCCACTCAATAAGCATACCCTGCAGAGTTCTAAGCGATGACAACCCGATTGTGTTGGTACTAAACAGCGACGCATGTCCTAGAGTACAGATGGCTTTTGTGTAGTTATTAATGTCAACCGGAGTATGCTTGACATCTTGGTTCATTATCAGCTCGATTGTCTTCTCCGAGGACTGCATCAGATCACTCATTTTAGACTCTATTTGAGAGTCAGCTGAATTTAAATGCTTGAGAATACCGTATAGTATGTCCATTGAAATGCTGATCAACACCGGACTAATCGTCGCTTTTTTTAGTGACTGATAGATGTCTTCGGACAATTTTTTGAGAAAATTACTATCAAAAGTCGGCCAGCAACAGCGCAACACCTCCATTGCTAAAAATTCAAAGAAACCTTGACCTTTTAAAATTTCTTGGTAGTTTTCAAAATACTCACGCATTCCTGGAATCGTTTGGTTCTCGACAATTGCGGATAAAAGTTCCCTGGTGGGTCGAGATGCTCCAGCATAAAATCATAAATAATTCTCCGTTTGCTGGAATTGCTATTGCCGGCTAAGGTCAGCGCTTTCCTCTCAGCAGAACCCATTTTTCTCTCCAGGTACTTTTCATCAAGCTCGTAGTCGTTGTAGTGGAAGATTCCCTCTAAAAACTGCTGCGATATAAGAGTCTTATTTTTAACCAGCAATCTTTCTTTGATAAGGAACACCGTCATCTCACGTATCGTGTCATCGGGATCGGATAGCATGGTGAGAATGTGAAAGAAAAATGAACCTTTTACCTTGATATAATCCTCGACGAGTAATTGGATAAAAATAACTACAATAGCTTCTCTTACTGTCTTATTATCGCCTTTCATACTGACACACATGTCAGGCAAGTACGGCTCCACAAGAGCTGTAAATCTAGTACAAACATCAGCGAGCGCCTTAGCAGCATTCACTCGGACTGCAGCGTCTGCATCAGCATCACGCTGGTTGATACAAACATCAGAATTCACACCAGCGCTGAGCAATTGACCAAATATCGGCATCATTTCATGGGCTATTTTTTCTTCTCTCATTGCCTGCTGTCCCAGGGCTACTATCGCTGTCGCTTGAAGTTCTCGGGCGTTTCTTAGAGACAAGGGCATTCTTTCCCACTCAATAAGCATACCCTGCAGAGTTCTAAGCGATGACAACCCGATTGTGTTGGTACTAAACAGCGACGCATGTCCTAGAGTACAGATGGCTTTTGTGTAGTTATTAATGTCAACCGGAGTATGCTTGACATCTTGGTTCATTATCAGCTCGATTGTCTTCTCCGAGGACTGCATCAGATCACTCATTTTAGACTCTATTTGAGAGTCAGCTGAATTTAAATGCTTGAGAATACCGTATAGTATGTCCATTGAAATGCTGATCAACACCGGACTAATCGTCGCTTTTTTTAGTGACTGATAGATGTCTTCGGACAATTTTTTGAGAAAATTACTATCAAAAGTCGGCCAGCAACAGCGCAACACCTCCATTGCTAAAAATTCAAAGAAACCTTGACCTTTTAAAATTTCTTGGTAGTTTTCAAAATACTCACGCATTCCTGGAATCGTTTGGTTCTCGACAATTGCGGATAAAAGTGTCCAGGCAGCTATATTGTGCTCGGTATTGATGTAAGACTGAATTTTTCTTATCGTTGAATTAGTAATAATTTCGCTGTGCAGCCAAGCATCGCAAGCGCGAGTCAAATGCTTTCGCATTTTCATGACCGTCAATTCATCAATAATTTTCCAAGGCAAGCTGTCATTTTTCTTTAACTTGTCAATGCGCTCGATTATCAACGCTTCCATAGTCTCGAGCACCTTTTCCTGGACCTTGACTTCAATATCAAAAACCTGAGGCACCACAGCCTTCACCCAGACTTTGTAAAGAGTCTCGTGATTAGGATACGACTCCAACAAAGTCGTGAGCACCTGGATAGCGAACTTCCTTACAATCATCGCTGGATCGCGACAGTGCTCGCTGACAATCGGTATAACAGTGTCCAGCAGATCTGGAGCATTCAGCACTGCGTTCTGGAATATCTGCATCGAGCTGCGACGCACTAAAGCGCGTTCATCTTCCGCGCGAGTCTTCAGCATCGAAATAAAATTGTTGACATCTGGAAGCAGGCTATCAACTGTATCAGAATCGAATGCTTCTAGCAGAGTTTCCAATGCCGGTAACTGGCGTTCTGATTCTGAAAAACTGAACAGATTAATAACAAACGGGTTGTTGCTGGTGTCTGTGTACTCCACCAAGGTGGCCATCGCTCTTCCACGAACCATGCTTGACACATCCGTACAGCGGCTTAGAACAGTGCCGAATAAAATACACTTGTACTTGTTAGTCGCAGCAGCTCGTTCAGGATTCTGTTCATCTTTCATCGGGTCCAACAAAAACTTCCCGATAATCTCCTGGGCAAATATCCTGCAAGGAATTTTATTATTATGCGCAAACAGAACAAGGTCTTTAATTATTTTAGCATAGAGAGTGTTACAGCAGATATTTATCAGCTTTACAATGACACTCGCTTGCTTCTGCCTCGTCTCCAGTCTCTCTGGACAGGTCACCATCAGATGCTGGATCAATATCATTACCCCAGTCTCGGCATTCTTCTGGTGCTTCAAAAGAAGAGTCTTGAGAAAGTATATCGCTGTGTCACGTACGACAGTCAGCGACCTCAGTGGTATGCTCGTGTAATTGTAGAGCATGTGAGGCAGGATGTTCTTGGCGATCAGTTTGATAGTCACTTCAACATGACCATGACGAGGATCACACAGCTGTCCAAGCGCCGCGTAAGCATTGTGAACTAGCGAGACTACGGAGCCTTCGGATACCTTTTTAGGTGACTTAAAATCACTTACCTCGGTTCCAAGTTTAGTTACCTCGATCAACGAGTCAACTGTCTGCTCCAGGGAGCGAACGTAGTCGCGCATGTGCCAGGAGTTAAGCATCAGAATCATGTTGTACATTATGACGTTGAGGCTCTTGGTGAGGGTTATCTTTTCTGTTTGAAGCAAGCTGGACGGTTCCTCGTCTTGGATGTAGAGACTCTCGAGGTCCAGATTCTTCACTGATTTTTTTACTGCTGGCATCAGGTGCTGGGACAGCTCCAGAGATTTTACCACGCTGTAGTACAGGTTCTCGTGGAATATCTGGTACGCGCTGCTGCCTGGAATCGCTAGAAGGGTTAAATAGAGACTGGTAGCATGGAGACAAGCTTGCCGAGAGTCCTCGTCGGCGTCCATACCCTGCCCGGTTTTTATTAAGTAACCCAACAGGGCCAAAAGCGCTTTCGGGTCGACGTTTAGAGCACACAGCGTTTGCCAGGATACCTCTGACAGGTCGTTGTTGGAATTGGAGTTTTTATTACAGTCGATCCAGTTTTTTAAAACTATACTGGTGTCTTTTAGCAGAATCTCCATGTCTTCGCTCTCGGCGAATAATGCATAGTCACCTGGTATTTTGTTAATTAGGATAAATTGGTTGTTCCAGACTGATTCCGTCCAAGATTGGTCCAAGTTATCCAACTTGAACTTTTCAAATATTCTCAGTGGCTCCATTGTTGTTGTTTAGCTTTTGTTGATGTAAACATAACCTCTCTTGCGGTTGAAATTGAACTTTATGAAAAATAAATTTATTTAATTTAAATTAGATGTTTTTAAAAATACTTATTTTAAGTTGGAGAAATTATTTTTATTTTTCAGGTGGCTTTATTTATTTATTATTACTTACAGAGTTGGGAAAAGATGTGTCGAGTGTTGATGAATTGACGTTGGAGAGCGCGAGAGATGGTCCTGTTTATATGCGAATTAAATTTTTGCAGTACGCAACTATACTGAGGATGTTTTCAGATATTATGCATGCTTATAATGAATCATTATTGAGATATTATGATAAGTGCTCGTCGTTGTTACACCAGCAAAGGATATTACGTATGTTTTGTTAAGTAAACAAATGGGTTTTTACTTTGGTGAGCGCGCTAAAGATGGCGGCAAAGCGCGAAAAATTTAAACTTGCTTTTGCTCAGTTG
Source organism: Cotesia vestalis (assembly GCA_000956155.1). Classification (NCBI taxonomy): domain Eukaryota; kingdom Metazoa; phylum Arthropoda; class Insecta; order Hymenoptera; family Braconidae; genus Cotesia; species Cotesia vestalis. The sequence goes on from JZSA01002250.1 coordinate 34,744, forward strand.
CATTCGGTTACCTAAGGATGATACTAAAATAAACAGACGTTTTTAACAATTCTTCTAATTTTTTAAACAAATCAATTTATTATAAAAAAAATATTTCGAAATATTCCCACTTAGAATTTTTCTTTAATTCTTACAGGTAGAATTTTTTATGAAAATTAATGACACTGAAGTTGACAGATATTAAAATTTTTTTTGGAATTTTATAGCAATTAAATTATTAAAAAAAAATTTTATTAAAAAGTTTCACATGTGAAAATTAATAAAAATTACTCAAAATTTTATATTAATTTAATTGCTATAAAATTTTTTTCCTTATATTAAAATAATTATTGAGACTGAGTTTAAAAAATTTTTACTAAAATAATCTTGACGATTTTTTATTAAAAATTTTTTTTTTCCGATAATTAAAAATCCTCTCTAATCAAAGTTTGAAGTAATATGATTAAATATTGAATCGATCTTGTATTTTTTTAATTCTGAAAATTGTTAAATCAAATCTAACTAGTTGACTGCAACTCGAAATAATATTTAATAAATTTATTTTTAGTTAGAAAAGAAACAGCAAGTCAAATATTCGATCAATCCGATAATGATGAAGAAAAAACAAATCTTTTTGTGGATAACGTCAGTATTTATTATTAATTATTTTTTTTTATCATAAGTATATACATTACACATGTAAGCATTTATTTAGAAAATAATTATTTTTATTTAATAACTAGATACTAGAAGAAAGTAGATTAGCTAAATTACAACTTACAGAAATACAATTTAGACATAATGAAATAATAAAATTAGAAAAATCAATAAAGGAAATAAGAGATATGTTTTTAGAAATAGCCTTTTCTGTTGAAAAACAGGTAAAATATGTCATGAAATACATTAATATATTTTAATATTTAATACTTAACATTTTCTTTATTATAATATAATTATAATACATCATATTTTAGGGCGAGCAACTAAATTGTGTTGAATATTTTGCTGGTAAAGCAACGGACGACGTAGAAGGCGGCCGTTGTGATCTTACAAAAGCCGAAAAAAGACGTCGCAGAAATCGAAAAGTAACATAAATTATTAGTTAAATAATTGACAAAACTAATTACTAAATACTAATTTTTTTTTTTTCTCTCGATCGGCTTTGCTCTACAGACAAATAGGATCTGGGATTCCACACACCGATCGCCATTTACCGATATTTCAATTCTATATACATTTAACATATTTCCTGATTTTTACTCGATAAAACACCATTCTGGCCTACTCTCAAAGCTCCGGATTTTCAAAATTACTTTTTTATTTATTTGGCCTACGGTCTGTGGGTTTCAATGTTTTTTCCCGAGTGAAGCGTTTAATTTATTGAGCTATTTTTTTTTTTTTTTTTTTTTTTTTTTTTTTTTTTTTTTCAGAGAAAAACAAAATTACTCATCATACTCGGCATTATAATTATTATTCTACTCCTAATTGCTATTTTCTTATAAAAATTGTCATGCAAGGCTACTGATAAATTTTTTAAAAAATACCTTAAGATAGTAATAAAAAATAAACGTGTTCAAAACTTATTTGCTGCCACCGGAAGACTTGAAAATCGAATTCTGAAAATACATGACAACACCTCTGGCACTCGGACGAGTTTTATAGTCTTGGTCAGTGCATAAAGTAAATATTTCAAGTATGTGATCATACTCTGGTCCAATAGAAATCGCTGGTAAAGCTGGTCGTGTTCCTAAATAATTGTAAAAAGTCAATATAATATTAATAACAATACCTTTCATTAAAATTGTACTAAAATTAATGTTTTTTCAATGATTGCGATTGGTAATACTTGCCTAAATTTTCATTGACTTTTATATCTGGAAACAAACTGCTGTCAAGCAACTCACTGTTATTGGGATTTGTGTTCTCGTCGCCAATTACGGAATCTATTGTATTGTTCAATATGGATTCACTCAATTCGTCTCCAGTGTCAACATGTGGAGGCGACAAGGCAATCATTTCCCAGAGTATTAGTCCGTATGCCCACATGTCTGTTTTATTGGTGATTGGACCTTCCTCTGCAATGATCAAATCATTTTAATTAATATTAAGGCATATATTTTTTATAAATAATTACATGAAAATAAATTGTAAGTTTAGTTAAAAAAAAAAATTAATTTATTCAATTTTTAGTAGATTTCATAAAAATCTAACTATTGCAGTCGTCCTCATGGTGCAACTTTTAAAAAATTTATTAAAGCTCCACAAATTGAGTCAGAAAATACAGTTCGTTCAAAAGTTTATACATGCATGTATTTATATTAGGGTGTGCCAAAATGTAACTTTCGTGAAGAACCTTTTAAAATTGGAATTTTGAGTTCCGCTTTTAACAGGGGCTGTGTTTGGGCATTTCCTGAGATATTTTGGGGGGAGAGAATTAATTTGATTTTCATAGAATTTTTAACAGCAAATTTAATTAGGAACTTCCGGCCAAGTTTTGAATTTTCAGCGGAAATACCCAAACTAAGTTTCTGCTAGAAAATTCGGTGAAATTCAAAAGATTCCTTCGGTAATTCATTACTCTCCAAGCCTAAGTAACTGTTGGATTCTCTGAGCAAAAATAAATTCCAGTTACAAAAATTTAGTTTTATATTTTAGATATTTTGTTCTTAAAAATATTTATTTTAGAAAAATAACATATTTTATTTTATTAGTTTTTAAATGTGAAAAACACATTTAAGGCACATTTGTGCAGCTAGAATAAGAAAGACTGTATAGGCTTGATTTTATGACCTTAGGTACTTGAGTTGTACAAAGAACTTTTTACTTTACACTATACAATATAACCAAATATTACGGTCTTAGTTAAGAAGAAAAACATGTGTTTTACTAAGGACAATACAGAGGGTTAGATTTCACAATAAAATAGTTTTAACATTATAGTTAGTCTGCGACTAAACTCTGTTAAGTAAAGACACTTCTCTCGATACGATTCCTTTTTAAAAAGAAAGATTCTACTTGAATCACTCTATGTGGATAACATTGTCTTTTCTCTTTATTTATTACTAATCCTGTTCATAACTTTGACTGAATTGGATTATTTTAAATAAATTTTCAACGCGTAAGTAAATATTTAGCCGTTACTATTTAGTGAAACAATTTTTTTTAACCGAGTAAAAAATTTTTTTGCTCCAAAATTTTTATCACAAAAAAATTATTGAAAAAAATAAACGAAATAACTTAATATATATCAATTAAAACTGCACAAATATTGACATATTTTTGGAGTAGTTAAAAAAAAAAAAGTTTTTTGTGAGTAAAAATTTTGGAGTAAATCAATATCATACTCCATTTTAACACCGCAAAATTTAATATTAAAATTTTTTTTTGCAAATTCTATGAAAATGACAAAAAAATTTGGCAGCGGTGGGATTCGAACCCACGCCTCCGAAGAGACTGGTGCCTTAAACCAGCGCCTTAGACCGCTCGGCCACGCTACCGCCGACAGGCGGATTTTAGAAAACACAATTCAGCTACACAGATTTTAACACAATTTAAGCACAAATAATTACCACTAATGACTTCCGGAGCATTCCAACACTCAGTTCCAGTGTAAACAAACCCATCGTTCATCACCATATTCTTATCAATTGGCACTGATACTCCAAAATCACAAATTTTTATTGTCTTCATGTTGTTGCTGACCAAAACATTGTAGCTCTTGAGGTCACCGTGCAAAATATTGACAGTATGATGTAAATAATCCAAGCCTTTGGCTATTTCGTAACCAACAAACTCAATATCTTGGGCTTTGAACGGATCTTCTTCAGTATCAACTCTTTCTTCAATCAAATCTCCTACAAAAAATAAATATTAATGTCTATTTATATCATATAAATGATGACAATAATAATAATAAATTAATTAATTAATTTACCTAAAGATTGATCTAATTTTTCCATAGCAAGACATGGAATTCCCGTTGCCGACAAAGTTAAAGCACGAAAACCAACAATATTTGGATGATTCAAATTCTTGAGAATATCAGCTTCAAATTTTATTCTTAAATCATACTTAATATCTTTCGATAAATTTGCGTTTCTTTTTTTGATTGCCCACGGCGATCGCGCGAATCCGACCTTGGGTGATCTCTCAAGTGTAAATACATTGACACCTAAAAAAAATATAATTAATTAAACATGAAAATTAAGTTAGCTGACATTTCAAAATTTTTAGAAATTTTTTTTCGAAAAAATTTCAATTAAAAAATAAAAAAAAAAA
>JZSA01002251.1:0-13751 GCA_000956155.1 Cotesia vestalis
AATTAAGAGACGTCTGATAATTTTCAGCATTTTTTAACAGAAAAATTATAGCAAGAAAATTTCATCTTTAGAAGCTCTAAAAAATTATGAATGAGATTTTTATAAATAATTTTCTATGCCTAGTTTATTTAAAAAAAAAAATTAAAAAATTTTCAAGTGTCTGCTAAATTCAGCCTCATCAAAATATATAGATGACAATAAAATTAGCCGACATTAAAACATTTTTATAATTTTTTTTTTATTAAAAAAATTGAAAGAAAAAAATTCACATTTAGAAAATTTAAAAAATTGTCCATGCAAATTTTTTGAAGTATTTTTTTACATGTAATTTAACTGTCGGAAAAAAATTGAAAATTATTTAACATCTGCTAATTTTATTATCATAATATATAGACATTTTTTAGCATTGGATAAAATGTTATCTTGGATTTAACAACTGGCCCTTAATAAGTTTGCTGGTATTTTGATAATCTGTGATTAATTTAAGCATAATTGGTGTTGTAGGGTCAGATGGAGCTGAAAGAAACATCAGAGAAGTGGAAAAACAAAGGAACTTTAATGAATTACTTCCCTGATACTGTCGAAAAGAAGCCTACTGGTTTTATGGCAAAGTTTTTAAATGGTCAAGATTAATTTTGAACTGTTATAAGTAGTTTAAAAATTATTAAAATTAAAGTCTTATTTAAGATTTTATTAAGTAAGTTCTTCTCTGGTAATTTAAGATGAACATAATAAACTGTATATAAGAGATTAGATCACGTTTTTTTTTTTTTTAATTTATACTGTAAATTGAACATGATTAGTCAGTGCATTTAGTCAACTAACAATATAAATATTTCATTGTTTCAGTCTAATGAAAAAATTTGTCTTTTGTTTCTTAGCATTCTTAATCATGAATAATTAATTATTGATCTAAATAATGATTTATCATTTGTCATTAAGATATTAATTTATTACACTAACACAATAATTCTTGTCTCAAAGTAATCTAAATCATTTGAATGATGAAATAAATAACATAATTGCGATAGTTTATAAATAGATTGAATGATTAAAATCAAAATTGTTATTCATAGAACCAATAAATTTGAATAATCTATGTTATTAAAAATAAGCAAAATTTTGTGGCCAGTCTTTATATGATAAAATGGGTTTTTATGGTTAAATTTGGTATCGTTGGAAAAATCTTGACCTGGAGTTGTGCATTTTCATGGTTTCATATCATTCTCACCAATAGTCAATTTATTATGATAAATATTTAGGCTGCATTCGAAAATGCTCTGTCTCTAGATACATGATTAAAAAATGACCTTGTATCGTGTGAACTATTGAAATTTTTAAAGATATAAACTCATCCCGATTTTATACTCATCAAGACCTTTCGTTAGAGTACCCACATCAATTTTTCATATATTTATATATATTATATATATGTATATATAGAAAATATATCAAAATGCATGTGGGTACTCAAATGAAAGCTCTTGATGAGCATAACATCAGGATGAGCTTATATCTCTAAAGACATCAATAGTTAAAAAAGTACAGTGCAATTTAACAAAAGTAATTATTTAATAAAGCAAAATTTTGTTTATATATATAGTTCACAAATCACGGCAGTCACATAGTGACTGCAAAGGTTGCTAGTTAAAATATTAAAATAGCTTCAACAAAAAAAAAACAAATTTTCAACTTTTAAATTCTATATAGCGATAATTTTCTTTTCTTATTCAGTAACAAAGACAACAATTAAATTTTGGGGTAAACTGGTTTTTATTACAAGAAGAATATATCAATAGATCGTAGTGTACATTTATAATATTAATTAGACATTTATTAATTATATATAGCTTTAGTGTCTGTATATTTTATTTTCTTGTTTATTTATTTTTAATTTATACATTTGTTTTTACATATATTATCAGTTATTTCAGTATAACTATTAATATTAATATTTATTATTATTATATTTATTTATTTATATCATCATATCATAATTATTATAATTATTCAGTTATATACATTTGACATAATTGATATTATAATTTCTTACGCTAGCACCTTAGGTACAATCCAGTTCACTTTTCACAGCCATACAGATAATTTGCTTTCCTTCAGTGAACAAAAAAATTAATACATATTAATTAATTAGTTAATTAATTAATATATATTATATACTCATACAATTACATAATAATGTAAATAATAGATTACACAACAATTAATCATTAATAATCCATCTGTCAAAGTATTAACACAAAAAAATATTTTTTTATTTGTTTTATTTGTCAATTTTTAAACTTTGGTTGCGACGAAGCGCCTTCGTTAAAAAATATAAAGTTTATCGCACTCTCTAGGCCGCGAAAATAAATTTTATTAACATAGTAATAGTCATAATTATAATTATCATCAATTAATAAATTGATGTATTAAATTAAATTAATTATTCAAAAATCTAAATATAAACATATCCATAAACATTTTAACGGTACAAATTATAAAATCTAAAAAATATACACTTGTCGGTAACTTTCATATACATAAATTGCACATACTTAAAATCTATACGATACTTTAATTAATAATTATAATCAATAAATTTAATAATTGATAATTGAATAAAAATAAACAGAATTATAAATGGCAACAATTAAACAAGCGTTTGATCCGCTTGGAAAGTTTACAGAAAAAAAAATAACTAATTATTAATTAATATATTATTCAATAATATAAAATAAAAAAAAAAAAAAAAGAAAAAAAAAACAAATTTACACGATACTCTCACGTTCAGATTGTATGTCATAACCAGCGATAACTCCGCGTCTTAATGAAACTTCACTATTTCTAAGTCCATTACCATTGAATAAATTAACAAGCCAACTTCTTATTGAATTTCTAGTGGATGTTTTTTTATCCGTGACATTGTCGTTGGTTGATGCTTGAGTAACTTGATCAAGAGATCTCCAGGGTTTGTTAGCAATGGCTATTTCCCCTGTGCAAATAGTGTCATCGCCGAGTAATGGAGAATCTACTTCTTCATTTGACGAGTGATGATGATGATGATGATCGTTACGTGTCACCGTTAACAAATCGCCATTAGGATAGTTATTATTAATAACCTTATCAATGATGCTATCTCGTATACCACCACCACCACCACCACCACACCTATCACAACTTTCGAAAGACTTGTATATGTGCCTTAGATCCTTGCTACTGAGACGAAACGATTCGCTCCCAGTTAACACTACTGGAAACAGGTCTAGCGATCGCGTTTCACGAAGTAGCTGAGTCGGATAATCGCTGGTTGTTGAGGAAGAAGCTATCGTAGACAGTACTCGTGGAGTTTTTTCCTTAGGATCTGAAAAGAAGTTTGCGATAGCTTCTTTTACGTTTTTCTTACGGTCTGATTCTTCTTTTACGGTCGTGTTTACTAAAGTGCTTCTGGAAATGTTATCCTGGAAAACTGAGCGGTCTAAATTTCCCAGGCGAAGAGCACGTGGAACTGGACTCGAGTTTCCACATTGTGACACTGAGTCTTCAGTGGGTCGCGGAACGCTGGATTGTCTTCTGCTACCAGCACCCAGTCCTGCGAGTAGTGAAGGTTGTCGTGAGTCCGAGTTTAATTTTGGGCTGCGTCGTGGACGACAAAACAGCGGTGGTAAATCATTTATGTCAACCTGAAAAAAATTAGTGTTAGAAATAAAATCTGTTTTTTAAAATTATTTATATTATTGTATCTTGTGAACTATTGACATTTTTTAAGATACAAGCTTATTCCGATGTTACACTCATCGAGACCTTTCATTTAAGTACCCACATCAATTTTTCATATATTTATATATATTATGTATATGTATATATGAAAAATATATGAAAATGCATGTGGGTACTCAAATGAAAGCTCTTGATGAGTGTAACATCGGGACGAACTTATATCTTTAAAAAAGTGCAATTTAACAAAATTCATTATTTAATAAGGCAAAATTTCATTTATTTATAGTTCACAGATCATGGCACACATAGTGACTGCAAGGGTGCTAGTTACATAGAAAGAAATAGAAAATTTAATTTTACCTCGCGTTTTTGCACAGCTTTTTCAGTGGCGCCGACTAACCAGTAAGTTTTCACGTCACCTTTTCCTTTCATGTGTACAAATCCGCGTTCTTCGATAATATATCCTCCAATTTTGTCTAGAACGTCTTTGCATTGGGCACTTATGTGGATTTTTAGAGGTTCACCGGTTGACTCCAAACGTGAGGCTGTGTTTACTGTGTCTCCAAACAGACAATAACGTGGCATTGTCAATCCTACAACTCCTGCTACTACTGGACCTACAAGTTTAATTTTTCATTAGAAAATTGCTTTACAAATACAGTCATAAAAAAATTCATGTAAAAAAAAAAATTAAATAAATTTTCCGTACCCGTATGAATTCCTATTCGTAATTTTAACGTATCATTCGGCCGATGAGCAATCGAGTGCTGTTTAACTACGTTAAGAAGCTCTAATGACATTGAAGCTATTTCTCCTGCATGCCAATTAGAATTTTTTATCGGTAACCCCGACACCTAATAAAATTAATAATAGTTACTAAATTAATCAGAAATAAATAAATACATACATTTTTTTTTGTTATAAATTACATACCACCATGTACGCATCACCGATAGTTTCGACTTTATAAACATCGTAGCCTTTAATTATACGATCAAATAAAGTATAAAGATCATTAAGAAAATTGACAACCTGGAACAATTGATCAATAAACTCAGTTATTAAATATCTAGGAATTTTTGGTAAATAAAAAAAAAATATGTACCTGGAAAGGAGTACTTTCAGCAGACATAGAAGTAAATCCAACGATATCACTGAAATAGATCGTCACTGAATCAAAAGCTTCTGGTTCAACACCGATGCCATTAGTCAAACAATTCGCAACAGGTCTGGAATAATTAAAAAAAAAAAAATGTAAATAATTTTGAAAAGCATTAAATATATTAAAATTAAGGCCGTCGAGTTAAGGACGTTCATAGACAAGAAAAAGACACCAATAGGTTATGGCTATTGGTTTCTTTCTCACGCACTATAGCTGCCTCTCTTTATAGACTATCGCTCACTTACTTCCACTCTCGTAAAATATCGAAAGTCACTAACTTCAAACATTTTTTATAAAAAAATGAATACCGCTTGTTTATGTTTTTTTTTTGATAAAAAATACTTGAAATATCTTCAATTAATGATTATCAGTTTTTTAAAACAATCCTAATTTAAGTACGATTGATATTTAATAAAACGTTCGCTTGAACGTCGGTCAGCATAGGGTTTGCATGTAAAATATACAAATTTTGAATGCTAATATTTAAAAATTTAGTGCCTCAAGGACTATTTAAAAAAATTCCTGCGTATGGAGGATATACTTATGAGTATAAGTACTTATACTTATGAGAATAATACTTATGAGTATAAGTACGAAAAATTTCAAAAAATTTTAAGGAAACGGTTTTTTTCTTGGAACGTCCTTAAGTCGAAATATAGCAAAATTTTAATTATTTTTATACAATAGTTAGATTTTTCTAAAATCTACTAAAAATATATTGATTAAAAACTAACTTAGGTAACATCCTGTGAAGTAAATCCTCAGTTTTTTGTTTCTCCTCGAAGAGAAGGCGCGTACGCTCACTGACTAGATCCTCGAGGTTGTTGGCATACGTCTCCATCATATCCATCATCTGGTCCATAATATTACGATGTCTACCGGCTTTCATTTTCTTTAAACGCGTTCTAATTGTCTTGAAATCCGGTCTTAATTCAGGACACTCGGCCCAGCAGTCTGTTATCGTGTTCACGACGTAGTCAGGACAATCCGCGTCAGACTCGGAAAGAATTTCAATGTTGGGTCTGAATGGATGCTCATCATCTTCTGGATATTTTTTTACTCTGTCTATTATTTCTGTGAATTATTAAGATTAATTAACTGATTGTAATTTATTTTGTCAGTTTATAAATGATGATATGATAATAGTATCGGGTTTTAATATAAATACCTTTGGGTTCCAAACTAACTCCACCGAATGGTCCTTTTCTACCGACTATTTCAAAAAGTATTATGGCAAAAGAATAAATATCACCTTCTTGAGTTCCTCTAATAGGTGCATTGGGGTCTCTTAATAATTCTGGTGCTTTCCAAAATAAATCTGTAATGAATAAATAAATTAAATAATCATTGTTTTATTTTATTTTCTTTATGTCGATACTGCCATTTTTTTATTTTTATTTTATTAGCAATAATTAGATATTTTTTAATGTCAGTATTAAATTAAAGTAATCTTACTTCGATTGTACTGATGTTCTCCAATACTTTCAGATTCAGCACAATGTCGCATATCATGAAGACCAAAATCAGAAACTTGAAGTACCCATCGAGAAGTTACAACACAATTTGAAGACTTTAAATTACCATGACAGACTAGCACGGACGATTCGTGAATATACAACATACCCTAAAATCATAAATCACATCGTACATATATAATTAAAATTTTTTTTTTAAATAAAAATCTAAAAATTGACTTGGCTTAAAGAATTTTTTTTCTTGATTTAAAATGATCAATCTTTTAAAAATAATTTTTTTAATTCAAGATTTTTTCTCTTGTATTAAAGCAAGTTTTTTTATTAGTGTTATAACGAGTGCATAGGGGTAAAAAGGCGTATAGCTAAGTGTTAATAGGGATTTGTGCTGAAAGAGCATATAAAAAAAATTTTTTTTGTCATTCGGTTTGAAATTGTTTGAAACTTAAAAATCTGTGAAAAAAAAAAGTTGGTATAACAGCCTCATATAGAAAATTTGATATAAAAAAATAGAAAATAAATCAATCAAAAACAAATTACGTAAAAATTGAGTGATTAATTTAAAGTAAAAATTACGTAATTAATTAAATCAACTTAAAAAAATTTTATAGTGGAATACTACCATAGAAAGTTTTTTTTCACATTTTTAAAATTCTTTTGAAAATCAGCCGAAAAAAAAAATTATACACCAAAATTTCGAATTCTTAAAAATAAAAGGACGTATAATTAAAGACATACGCCCTTTTACCTTTGCAATTTTTTTTTTAATTTTAAGCGTAGAATGTGTCTACTACTCGATTGGTAATAAAAAAAAATATGCGCCTTTTTACTTTCAGGTACGCGATAAGTCAACAAAAAGCTATGGGGTGAATAGAACACATGACAGAATAGTAAGTCTTGTGAACAATTTAAATGGTGAAGTGGAATTTTACGGTGATACATTCAGAGCATTTTTGTCAAATATTAAAAAATAATTACTCATTTAAATATAAACTACACAGAGTTTTTCTCGTTTTTTCTTTAATTAAATTCTAATTAGTTTTTTTAAATTAATGTTATTTAATTTTAAATAATTTCTATTGATTTATATTGCCGATAGACGTATGTTGATTAATAAATAAATAAATAAAAATATATTTACCTTAATGAGATCATGAACTAGTGATGCAATGAACATATCATCTAACTTAATATCTTCATTCTCAATTATATCCTGCAATAGAAATAGCACAGTATAGTAATCTATTTAAGTGATTGTTTAAATGGGTATAAAGAAAGTAAATAAAAATAATAATCAATGACAATGATTTACGTACGTAAAGACTTCCTTTGGCACAATAATCGGTAATTAATAATATTCTTGTCGGCTCAACACAAGCACCGATAAATGAATTAAGATTACCGTGTCTTATTTCACGCAAAACACGCATTTCTTTCATCACGTCACGTGATATATCTTTTTTCTTGGTAAATTTAAGTTCTTTTATTCGCACAATAACTCCATGATAATGCCCTGTTTGTGCAAATACTTGACCACCACATTTTGATTCATAAGACATCGCGCTAACTAAACTTAACTGAAAAAAATAAAATTTAATTATTAGCAACAGTTATTAATAATATTAATGTATCAAAAAAAAAAAAAAAAAGCAAAATGAAACTTGTCCTATAAAAAATTTTTTTAATAAACTATTGATGGAATATTGAAGAACAAAAAGACTAAAATAGATCTGTAATAAAATACCGGTATTAAGTCCCCCTTGACTTACTAATGAAATAATAATTTAATTGATTGGAAATAACTGGTTTAGAAATGCAGGGAAGCTTAATATACGTAGGGGACTGGCTCGGGTACTTAACCCGTGATTTTAATTTCTACGCTAAGAAAATTATTTATATTTTAATCTATATTAATAAGAAAATAAGAAAAATTTTGTGTCCAGTGTGGTCATATGATAAAATCGATTTTTTTTAAGTGAAATTTAGTATCATTGCAAAGGTCTTGACTTGAATTGGTGCCTTTTCGAGGTTTCATATCATTCTCACCGATAATTAATTAATTATGATAAGTATTTAGGCTGCATTCGAAAATTCTCTATCTCTAGATACATAATTAAAAAATGACCCTGTCTCTTGAGAACTATTGACATTTTTAAAGATATAAGCTCATCCCGATGTTATACTCATCAAGACCTTTTATTTGAGTACCCACATCAATTTTTCATATATTTAACTTGTGTCTATAAAGAATCTATACGGAAGAGGACGACGAGGCGCGAATGTGAACTCTGAGCAGACTACCTGTAATATTGATCGGAGCTAAAAACCCTTGCTCCTGGCTTTTTTTCATCCTCGATACGCCATTACCCCTATATTTTGTACAATATATCTTATTTACTCAATGTTTTTCTACTAAAATCTATAAAAGATAGCTTTTTAAGTTTTTAATAAAATTGATTTATATATTAGTACATGGAAATAAAATTTACGGAGTATGTATTCTGTAAATTTTACAGACAAATTATGTATAATTTACAAGAGTATTATGTTAAGGTTGCAGAGTAACTTCTTGAATTAAAATTAAATTTAGTCATTAATAAAAAATTTGAATAATGGTCCGTTAATAGTAAATTTCAACTTTTTATATGACAATGAATGATTTTTTTTACTGATGTAAAAAAATGACCTTGTATCTTGTGAACTATTGACATTTTTAAAGATATAAGCTCACCCCGACATTACACTCATCGAGACCTTTCATTTGAGTACCCACATCAATTTTTCATATATTTTTTATATTTATATATTTCACAAATACCATATATATAAAATATATAAAAATTGCCATGTGGGTACTTAAATGAAAGGTCTCAATGAGTGTAACATCGAGATGAGCTTATATCTTTAAAAAAACCTAATAGTAGCGCTTTTCAATTCATTACAATAAATTTTCAGTAATAATTGCAGAAAAAATTCTGTTATAATTACAGACTTAATATATAAAATTTACAAATTTAACATCACAGAATTTACCATGTAAAAATAACATATTGACAATTTTTCTGTAAATTTTTCTGAGTAGTTTTTTCCGTGTTATTTAAGAACTAAAAAAAAATCTCAAAAAACAAAAAAGTAATTAAGGTAATGGTTAAAAATTCCCACAGAGTAAACCCCCCTCCCCCTTTTCCCTTTACGCTTTCTTTCCCCAGTCCCTAAATTTGTTGTTAATGACAAATTTATCTATGAATTATGGCCAGGCTCAAAAAGTATTAACGTACTCAAAATAAATATTTTTATTTTTTTGTCGTAAGTTTTACTAAATCTTCAAACAGTTAAAGAAATTTTTTCGAAGCATTTGGGAATTTAGGGCTTCTGGGATTAGATGTGAATTAACTTCTTGTCGAGTCATCGGAAATGGAAGAACTCATTGAATTGGATGATTACAACAATGACTTAGCGAGTGAATTTTCCATTAGACCACAAAATACAAGTCTTGCCAAATTGAAAAAAATATAACTTTTTTAAAGTATAGATTAATGAAAATATTTTTTAAAAATAATGAACAAAAAATTACGTAGACATTTCTTCATTATTAATCGTACACTTCTAGCTATTTATTTGATTATTTGCTAATTTGTTTTAATTGTATTAGGTGACTCTGTAATTGGATTAACGGAAGCTTATTTAATCTTCTCGAGCAAAAGAATACAAGTATCATGGTTTCTACTGTAAAACCATTGAATTAAAAGCAATTAATTCTTAAGCTTAATTAATACGGAAAGGTTTTTTTCTCTTATGATAATTTATTGTAATCAGTTTATAAATAGATTTATATTATAGTTAAATTTTCGCTTAATATATCGAGTAAATTTATTAAAATTGAGTTTTTTAAAATAATTTATTTTAAATTAATACAAATAACTTTAAACAAAAAAAAAATAAAAAAAAAACATTTAAATTTAAAGTTTAAAATTTTAATGTAGGGTTAGCTGATGAAAATAAGTTTTATTTTTTATAATAGATATTTACAAATAAAAAAAAAAAATTAATTTGAATAAAGAAAATAATTTTAAAGAGTTTTGTTGTCTTAAATGAAAACGAAAAATTTTTGTGTCAATTTTTGAAGTAAAATTTACTTGAAAATAAAAAAAATTTCTTATTTTTTAAAATTATTTTCTTTCAATTCAATTTTTTTTTTTTCTTCAGTTTGGTAAATATTAATTTCTACTAATTATCAGTATTAGATTAAGCAATTTCGATTTCATTGACCAAACGTTGAATACCATATCATGTGCATCGCGCGTAAACATCTTTATCTAAACATTAATTAAAAAAATAAATATAAAAAATCAAATGCATAAAAAACGGAGAAAGTGTTTCAATTTAAAAATATTGAAAAATATTTATTATTAAAAAGTGAAAAAAAAAATTTTTTTCTTTAATTAATATAAATAAATTTATTAATTGTAAATTTAACTAAAATTAAATATCTAAAAATTTGATTTAAACATAAGTGAAGAAACAAATCACCTTCTGTTGGACTAAAATAATTTGTCATTTAATTTACTCTAAAAAAAAATCGAAGAATTGCAACTTATGGTATTTTTAAGAATTTATTTGTTGTACTCGTAGAGTTAAACATTTATTTATTTTTTTTGTTGATAATTCGGTGAATTATGAATTCTCCAAACTCCCGTTCGACACGTCACTTAAAATTAATACATCACAACGTAAAACGGAGTGAATATGAAGATGTAATACAATATTGGTTAACGCACGCCTTTTCCCCACTCTAGTCGCAAAACTCCACACGCAACGTTAACTCGTCAAGACGTCAACGTGTATTTGCCCGTCCCTGTTCACGTAACGTAACACTCGTTTGCCTACTGATTGTCTTTCAAGTCACTTTTTTATTTATTACTATTACCACAGCCTAAAAACCGTGTCATATTTATCTTAATTACATAAAAAACAGTAAAAAATTTTTTTTAATCAATTAAACAGCAAATCAGTGAAAAATAAATAAATTATTTTAAGCAAATCACAGTTTTTTGACAATCTATTTACCGTCATGTTTAATTATGGAAGAGTATTTACAATTTACACCCGAGGTATGAGCATTTAATTTTTTTTTATTGTTTAATTAAATGAAAGATCATTTTTTTTTATAATTTTTATTAAAAATTTCAAGTCGGATTTTTTGCAGTCGTTCAAAAATTTTCTTTTTTAGTAAATAAATTCCTTATTTTATGAATAATAAAAAAAAAGGTGGAATTTTTAAATTTATTAAAATTTTATCTAGATTTTTACATTTATTTTTTTAATTATTAAGTTTATAATTATTTAAAAATTTTTTAAAATTAGTTATTTAATACTCATAAAAAAATTTAATTTTTTCTTCTTTTTTTTTTAACAACAATTGCCTATTCGATGCTCCTTTCTTCATTTGGTTGTACGCGATGTTTTCTACGTTTTTTGTTCCCCCTAACGACCAGTTTAATAATAATCGCGACTTGATGATAGTCGCATTTTTTTATACTCATTTTTAACGGTAAAAAATTGAATATGAAATTTATAAAAACTGATTAATAAACGCTTTATACTATGACGACTTTTACAAAAAAAGCAAGATTTTCGATTAAACGTTATTTTGGTGAGTTTTTTTTTTTTTTTACTGACTGGTTTTTTAATTATACCCGAAAAGTCATAAAAAATAGTTGATCTTCAACACTTTTAAACTGAAAATGTCAGACATTTAATCATTTTCACGGTTTTGTTAAATATTTAATTTAATTATTGATAAAATTACGTTAAATTTTTTTTTAAACTTTATTTTTAAAAAATATCTTGGAATTTTCATGATTTTTTAATCAATAATCATAAAAAAAAAAAAAATTACCTCGCGTAAAAATTCAAAACAAAAACTATATACAATTTTTTAAATTATTTTTTCTCGATAATTTATTTAATTATAAAATCTTAAAAACTGTAAGGATTATTTTTCAAATAAGTTATTGTAAGAAAAATTTCACAGGTGTAAATTAAAAAAAAAAAAAATGTTTTCAAAAAAAATTTTTTTCACTTCTAATTTATTTTTCAAATAAAATAAAAAAATTTTCAAATATCTGTTGATTTAAGCTCTGTTTAAATTAACAGACATTTGATAATTTTTTCTTAACTATTGACGTTTTTAAAGATATAAGCTCATCCCGATGTTACACTCATCCAGACCTTTCATTTGAGTACCCACATGCCTTTTTGATATATTTTTCATTTATACATATATATAATACATAAAATATATGAAGAATTGATGTGGGTACTCAAATAAAAGGTCTCGATGAGTGTAATCTCGGGGTGAGCTTATATCTTTAAAAACGTCAATAGTTAAGAAAAAATTATCAAATGTCTGTTAATTTAAACAGAGCTTAAATCAACAGATATTTGAAAATTTTTTTATTTTATTTGAAAAATAAATTAGAAGTGAAAAAAATTTTTTTTGAAAACATTTTTTTTTTTTTCAGACCTTTCATTTGAGTACCCACATGCCTTTTTGATATATTTTTCATTTATACATATATATAATACATAAAATATATGAAGAATTGATGTGGGTACTCAAATAAAAGGTCTCGATGAGTGTAATCTCGGGGTGAGCTTATATCTTTAAAAACGTCAGTAGTTCACTAAATACTAGGTCATTTCTCAACTATTGATATTTTTAAAGATATAAGCTCATCCTGATGTTACTCTCATCGAGATCTTTCATTTAAGTACCCACATGGTAATTTTGATATATTTTTCATATATATAGTATTTGTGAAATATATAAATATATAAAATATATGAAAAATTGATGTGGGTACTCAAATGAAAGTTCTTGATGAGCCTAATCTCGGGATGAGCTTATATCTTTAAAAATGTCCACGGTTCACAAAATACAGACTTATAATTATCTAGAGATAGAGAATTTTCGAATGCAGCCTACCGATTTCAATATTATAATATTTTACAATGTTTTCATGATGTAAATCATAAATATTAAAAAAAAAAATTTATTTATTTGTTAACAGGTAAGTCTCCATTTTTTCCCGGTCTTGAAGATCAAACTGGAACTTTATTAGAAGATCCAACCGCAGGGCAGCTAGATGGTGTAGGTGTTGGAGTTGGTGTCGGCGTGAGCATGAATCCGCCACAAGCAGCACCACTATCATCGCCAAGTCGCAGCAGCCCTCACAGCCAAAGCAGCGAAACTGGTGAACGTTTCTCAAGGAAAGTCTTCGTTGGTGGTTTGCCACCTGACATTGATGAAGGTTCGTTGATGGTTTTAAAACTTGCTTAATTATTTAACATGCTTCAACTAATTTTAACTTTCGAAAAAAAAAAAAAAAAAATTAAAA
>JZSA01002255.1:0-26727 GCA_000956155.1 Cotesia vestalis
TTTTTTTTTTCCTTTTTTTTTCTCATTTTTTTGGATTCAAACAGCCTTAAAAAATCTTAAAAATCAAAATTTGCAAATCAGTTCATATTTATGTGAATTTTAACATAAATTTGATAAATTGAGGCTTTTTTTTACGGCTTAAAAATTATTTGACAAAAAACGGCCGAAAAACTTAAAATTTTTTTCAAATTTTCAAAATCACGGAATTTATTTAAAAAATCATCAAAACCAAACAAATTATAGTTTAAATTGAAGGTAATTAAATGAAGTTTAAAATAAATTTGATAGATTTTATCTATCTGTTCCGTCTGGAAAATTATTTTCTTAAAAAATACGAAATTCAAAATTTTTTAAAAATAAAAAAAAATTTTCAAACACCCACAACTTGTAAACTAACCGGCCGATTTTGCTCATCTTCAAACTTGATCTTGGTATTGATCCACAGAATGAGCCCAGGAAATTTCTTATAGATCGGTTGAGAACTGTGGACGCAATCTTGCTAACACAGCGCGTGCAATAATTATTTGACACGCTGCCACAAAAATGACTATAACTCGAAAAAAATTCGTAATTTTTACATAAAACTCTAGATACATATTTTTTAATGTATAAACATTCATTTAATTAAAAAAAAAAATTTTTTTCTCGAAATTTCACAGTGACCATTTTACCCTCAATTTTTTTTTTTTTTTACATTTTCGATATTTTTTTGTAATGCAAATATTTATTCTGCTTTTTTGCCAAAAATTATGCAAAGATAAAAAAATATTTTTTTTTTTTTTAATTAAAAATATAAAAATTATTATAAAAATTTAAATTAAAAAAAAAAGCTTATAAAAATAATTCTGTTGATAAAACCTAATAATAAAAAATCAAAAATGGTCATGTCATACCTAATGATTGAATAATTAGGTACTCTGTTCACATATACTAGGCTACTGATATCGATAATTAATAATTAAAATGAAAGAATGTGTATC
This sequence comes from Cotesia vestalis, assembly GCA_000956155.1. NCBI lineage: Eukaryota > Metazoa > Arthropoda > Insecta > Hymenoptera > Braconidae > Cotesia > Cotesia vestalis. The sequence continues at coordinate 981 of JZSA01002255.1, forward strand.
GTATAATTAATATTAGAATATTTTATATTAGTTAATAGCAACGTGTGTTTTCTAGTGAATGCAATAAGTTTTTGATTGTTTTATTTGTATTGATCAATTGAACTAGTTAATTTGTTGATTTGTTTATTTTTATTTTTATAAACACTTGTTCTTTGCTTATTAGTTAATTTTTATGTTTAATAATTATTATTATGTATTCAATAGACGCAACTTGAATTTATTTAATCATCAATTTTTAAAAGGGATTTTTTATTGATAAAAATAATTTAATCTTATAAAATGTAATCAATTTTATCATTTTTAAACAATATAAATTAAACATAATAAAGACATTTATTTTTTAATAAGACCGTAATACATATTCGAAAACTTTAAATATTTTTTATTTATCTATTTCTTCACTGTATTATTATTATTATCTTTTTTTTTTATTTTTTGTCATCAAATATATTGAGGCAAAAGAAAGTGAAGGAAGTGAAACTATTTTTAAAACTAAAACATAAGCTAAAAAAAAATTTTTTCATAATTAAATTTTAAAATTGATAATATTAATTGTTGAATAAAAAATAATATTGACGCGATAGCAGAGTTCGAACCTAATTTTCGATAATTATTTTTAGTAATATAGCATAATCGAAAAATAGAATAATTCATAAGAATTTGAATGAAAAAAAATTAAATAAATAAAAAAAAAAAACGTTGACTACTTGCGTGAAAAATTGCTATACGATTTGCAATTTTATGTAGTCATATAGCCAATTTACTCCACTGTTTTTTATACAGTTCTTTTTTCTAAAATATATTAATGTTTATTTAATACATACAATCGTGGTAATTAATTTAAGTATGTTTTTAATATTACTGGAAAATAGCCGTTTGTAAAATAGAATTTTTATTAACTCTAAATTTGAAAATTATTTGATAAATGTAATTTGTAAAATTAGTCGCAAATGAAAAATTATATTAATTAAATTAGCGAAATTTAAATTTCATAAAATATAAATTCAGTTATTTAAAAAATTGCGAAAAATAAAAATTTGTGGCGATGTGAATTCAGCCATTTTTAAATTGACAATATTTTATTTATAATAATTTTTGTGTTCGAATTTTATATTAAAGCTGTGTTTAGGCATTTCCCAAGATATTTTTGGGTGATACGATTTATTTGATTTTTATAGAATTTTTAACAAAAGATTTCAGCGGGAATGCCCAAACTAAGCTCATATTAAAAAATTCTATGAAAATCAAATAAATTGTCTCACTCCAAAATCTCTTAGTAAATGCTTAAACACAGCTACTGCTAAAAGCGGAACTCAAAATTCTAATTTTAAAAGGTTCTTCATAGAAATTAAATTTTGGCACACCCTAATGGATTAATGTAGCAAAATTTTTCAAAAGTTTCGTCATCAAGACCATTGCAATAGATTTCTATGAAATTTACTAAAAACGGCTAATTTTAAAATTCTTAAAATTTTAAATCGACTAATTTTACAAATTTCTGCAGTAAAAATTTGGTAAATTCCTATAGCCACAAATTTTTGTTTTTTGCTATTTTATAAATGAATGAATTTTATATTTGATGTAAAATTTTTATTTCGCTAATTTCATAAATATCATTTTTTATTAGCGACTAATTTTACAAATTAAAATATCAACTAATTTTAAAATTTAAACTTAATAAACAATTTATTTTACAAACGACTATTTTCCAGTAAACTTAAAAACATACTTTAATTAATGACCTCAATTGTACAAATATATACACATATAAATATATATATGTATGTATACACATATATAAACGAAAAAATACGCTTAGATAAAAATTTTTTGTATACTTCGATAATGACACGCGCGTAATTTACACGTTCGCAGTTTATACATTCAGTTGTAATTTTTTAATATTTTTAGATAATAATATTGGTTGAATCGATTATTGGATTGATAATAATAATAATAATAATAATAATACTAATAATTAATAATTAATAATTAATACTAATAATAAAATTTAACGATCACACATTAATTCTAGATCGTTGTGTATAATACATATTCAATTATCAATTACTATTATTTTTTTGTAATATTTTTTTTTTTTTTAATTAGTGTTTTAAATTCAATTTTTGACATTAGTCAATAATTTAAATAAAATAAAACTAAAGAAAAATCGGTATACTTTATACTCGATAATACCATAAAAATATATATAAATAAATATATATAATACAAAATAGAATTATAGAATTTCGTAAATAAATGGAAAGTAGCGATAAAAAATAAAAAAATAAAATAATATAAAATATATATTACGAGTCATATAAAAATCAATAGATCAATCTTTTTCTACCTAATGTTTTTAAGTGTTTTAACTTTTATCCTGCGTTTAAAAAAAAACCCTAGCTAGGCATATTTAAATGTAATTAGATTTTTTTTGTAATGATATTATACAAACTTTTGTAAAATGGAAAGAAGTCGGATTGTATTCGTCGTGATGAAAGTGCCTCGAGCGACTGAAAAATTTTGTGAAAGATGGTGAAAATTTCTTTCCCACCTTTTTTTATATATAAAGAAACTAATCTATTTGTTACAACAATTATTTATAAATGATTAAATAGTATCAAATAAAGTCAAGTCCATAATTAATTATTGATTTTTTATTTTTTATTATTTTTAAATTTATTATTAATCATTTTCTTTCCAATTTTTTATTGTTATATAAATTTGAATAAAATTTCAGATAAAAATATCTCATGCTTATTTTTAAATTTTATAGAAAATTATATGGAACTTTCTGCAAGTACTTTGAAAGTTAGCCGACGTTTTTAATTTTTTAATTATTAAATTAGAACTATAAAATATTTAAAAAAAAAAATTGCACTTACAGTTTATCAAGTTTTTTACAAATGAAATTTTATTTTTATGATTTTGTAATTATTTTTAATCAATAAAAAAAAATTGTAATAATTTTTAGATAATGTCGGCTAACTTTATTTTAATTCTTGGAACGAGCTGAAGACGAGACGGAAGTAGTGGATGACGATACGGAAAAATCTTGGATATTTTTGGAAAAAGTATGAAAAAGAGATATTTTTAGGTGAAACAAAAAAAAAAGAACGTTTACACGAAAAGAATGAGATGACACTGGATATCATCCCAGATTATACTCAGTGATATCTGTGTCGAAAAAAAATATCAGATTATACTCATTATAATCTTAGATTATACTCAGTATAATCTTAGATTATACTCATTATAATCTTAATGCACAAAGGAATAAAAGGCTACAAATTTTCATTGGGAGAAAAAAGTCTAGGAAACAATACTAAACGGCAGTATCCCCACGAACAAGCTAAATATTTTGAAAAAACAACAACGACTGAAGACTTCTTCAGCGCAGATCTAACAACGCCTCGCAGTGCTAACAGTAATAATAAAAATATAGACGAAGATAATCCGGATGTGGTGAATATTGGCCGGTGTTACTGCAATGGAGAGTGTACACCAATGGGATTAATGAACATAACAGCCTGTCGTTTTGGAGCCCCTGCATTCGTAAGTCTTCCACATTTTCACAAAGCCGACCCGATTTTGAGGAGCCAAATCAGCGGAATGAACCCCCAGGATGATATTCACAATTTTTACGTCACTTTGGAACCCAACACGGGAATTCCTTTGGATGTTGGTGCTAGGTTGCAAATAAATGTCCTTCTTCAACCATCTTTGACGATAAGCTTCTTCAAAGACATGCCGAGAATTTTCTTCCCGATGTTCTGGTTCAATGTCCGGGGCGGAGTTACTGATGAAATGGCTGGAGGGTTGAGACAATTGCTAATGCTACCGACCTCTGGGCTTTATGGCAGTATTATTTTGGCTACCATTGGAGCTACGTTAATTGTGATTGTTATTATTGTACAGTTTATACGAAACAGCCCGCCACTGGTAAGAAAGTTCTAAATTTTTAGTTTAATTTTTTTGTACACGGATAAAAGTAAACTGTAATAAATAACAGTCGATTTATAATGAGTAATGATCAACTGCTAAAAATTATAACTTCAAAGAGTAAAATCATGATTTTACTATTCACATTGTAATATTTACAATTTAAACCTTACAATTTAGTCTTTACATGGAAGAAAATACTATTTCAAATAGTAATATTCGCCGTGTAAATGTCTAAAATGTTAAAGTATAGTAATTAAGAATTCAGACTTTAATATTTATCATTTCGTACCTAAAAAATGATGTTATGATATGTAAAAAGTATAGAATAAAGTTAGTTAATTTCTAATAGAAGCAACGTCAATATTTACAAAGTAAAATGGTAAATTTTAAACGCAACGCTAAAAATCAAACTGTAATTATTGACTTGCTTAGACTGGTAGAATGTATATTTTAAAAGTATAATTTTTACTGTTTGGAATATTAAATTCTCCCAGAGTGAGACCCCCTTCTCTTTCATCTGAGTTCCTCTTCTCTTCATAATATGGACTATATATTGAAATGGCAATTTTTACTGTTTGAAACTGTAATTTTTAATGATAAAAGAGTCGTTATTTACTATAGTGACAACTACTAATTACTTATTTTGGATATTAAATTATAAATTGTGGCTTTTATACTTTCTACATTAAGTTCTGTAATATTTACATTTTTGCCACCCCGATGTCCGCTTTACTGTTTGAAACTATAAAAACTAACCGGAATCCGAGTGAATATTACAGTTTACTTTTTTCCGTGTAAGTATTCATACTTATTTTTTTTAAATAAATAAATATTAAATCTGAAACGAGAATAAATAGAAAAGATTATTAGATTTCTTAATTTAAGTGTTTAATTAAAAAAAATATAGTCAACAAAATTTGAGATACAGAAACACCTTAAAACATATCGTCATGACCTAGGTCAGGTATGTATGATAAACCTCTCTCTTTCAACGCTTTATTCATCAAACGTTCTTGATCTTGTTTTAATTCTTGTTCTTTTCTCTGTGCATCCAAAATGTCGTCAACAGATACTTCAGACAGTGGCAGAACTCTTTCTTTATCCCTGTCCTGACAAACAAATAAAATATATTTACATATATATATATATATTAACAATTAATTAATTTATTACTGCAAGTAAATTAAATAAAATAAATTGTTTATACATACGATTTCGCCTAAAAGAACAACATTTTCTCCACGGACAATAAATACTCCACGAGGAATGTCTCCATATTCTTTGCCGACGTGAATTCTTTCAATAGTTCTATGTAAAACGAGATTTGCAAATTGATCAACACTTCGTAAGTACCCAATCAATGTTCTTCCATCTCGTAATAATACCATGAGTTTTTCTGTGTAAATAAATGGAAAGTAATTATTAATTTACAATTCTTACGAATATTACTAAAATCAGCTGATATTAAAAAAAAATTCACAATTTTTTTTTTTATTAAATTATTAATAAAAAAATATTTTTTTTTTAATTGTACTCGTAGTTCTTAAAACCTTCAATGTGTAAAATTTTTATTTTTTTTTTGTAGCAATTTTTTAAATAAGAAAATCATCAAAATTGTCAAATTTTTGATAATTTTATTTAAGTTAAATATAAAAATAAATTGAATGAATAAAAAAAGTATGACATTTACGTTAGCTGTCGCTTGACAATTTTTTAATTTTATTTAAGACAAAAATTTATTTTGAAAAATTATTTTTAGAAAATTGCATTTTTTCTTTTTTTTTTTTTTAATTTCCATATGTCAATTTTTTAAATAATTTTCATAAAAAATTGACATTGAATTTAGCAGACATTTATAAATTTTAAGATTTTTGAACACAAAAAAATATTTATGGAAATTACCACATTTTTGCAAATTTCTAAATCTAAAAAATTATCAATTGGCAGCTCATTTCTTTATTAAAAAAAAAAAAAAATAACATACTGTCAAGCTCATCTAGAAGTGACGCTGTTCCAGGTACGATATCCATTGTTAGGAATTATTGTTCTTCACTCGTCTAATCTAAACAAAATTTAATTAACAATTAATTAAGAGATATTTATATTTTTTTGTGCAATAACAATAAAGAATAGAGAAAAATAAACAACAGATAAGGTTATGTTTTTTTACAACAAAGTAATAATTCAATACCTAGTTTATTGATTGTAGAAAATTATTTCTGCTTTCAATTAGTGCTTAATAAATTCTTTTCAATATTTAATTTTTATATTGCCGTGAAAAACTTGCGATAATTATTATTTAATGTTTTGTCGAGCACTCGTCTCAATACTTTTTTTTTTAAATAAGAATAGTTATGTAAATAGTGCCCTCTGCTGTAAAGTTTAAAAAATAAACTTTACGCGGGAATAATTTAAATTTAAAAAATTTGAATAGAGTGAAATTTATTACTTGACAATTATGATTGTTAAAAATGCAATTGTTATAATTGCAAAGTCTTATCTTTATTAATTGCAAAGTCTTTTTTTTTATGACACTGAAGTTAGCAAACGTCTAAAAATTTTGGATTTTTTTTTATTAATTAAATTACAACTAAAAAGATATTTTTAAAAAATTGCACTTATAGTTTTTCAAGTTTTTTTTTACATGTGAAAAATTTTTTTTTAATTGTTTCAATAAAAAATTTCTAAAAATCCGACATTTTTTTTGGCATAAAAATTGTCATTTTCAAATTTTTTTTTGTTCGAATTATTTCACAAAATAACAATAAAAAATTATAAAATTAAATTTTTCAATTAGTTTTAAAATTTTTAATGTTAATAAAAATATTGTTAAACGAAAATCGTCTATTTAGGTCTAGTTACATAAAAGTAAAAAGAAAAATTGAATATTTAAAAATATTCTATTGTATTACTTAAAAACTATTGCATATTTATATTTAAATTCAACAGTATCACTTTGACTGAAGAAACATTATAATTTTAATCTGGAATCTTTTATGGAAACAATTATAATCTATTGAGAATAAACTGAAGAGAAGGAGAAAAGGTTATTGCAGAGGTGGAACTAAAACATAATACAGCATCTTGTAACAAAGTCACTTTCACTCGACTCTTCGTACTATCGAAAGTATAATTGCTCTTGTCTTATTTTATGAATCATTTGGTACCGTAAATTTACTTTAAATAATCAAAATGACAGTTTTATTTACTGCTTATATATTTTACAGTATTTTTATTTTTGTAATTGGCGAAAAATCCCTTGTAAGTAATTATTTTTTCGTAATTATATTATTTTTTTTTTTTTCATAAATTAAATGTAGAAATAAATTATTGTATGCAATTGTCTTCGGGTAGAATCAATTTGTATTTATTATTATAAGACTAAAATAATTTTTTTATGCTTTCATCAAATTTTAAAAAATATTACAAAATTAATTAATTACATTTTCATTATCTATATTTATATTTCTCTTTTATTTTAAATTTAAACTTCACTTAAAATATATAATTGTTACCATAAATTTATTTTGCCGATCGGCGTTCTTTTGCAAAAAATAAATAAATAAACTTATAATATTTTACTTAAAAAGAATATTTTAAAAATTAATGTAAAGTTTTCAATTCTACAAAATTTTTTTTTTCTTCTTTAATAATGATTTTATTTTTTTTTAACTGATAATATTTCAAATGAAGAAATTACTTCTTGAAATAAAAATAATGAAAAGATTTATCTTGTTTGAAGAATTTAATTATATTGATTAAAAATATATTTTTATAAATAATTAATGAAAATTAATTTAGCAGATAATAATTCATTTTTTTAGTTTTTTTAACAAATAAATTATGGCAAAAAAAAATAAGAACAAAAAATTGACATCTAGAAAATTAAGAAAGTAAAAAATACAATTTTTCGGAGCAAATTTATTTAATTAAAAAAAAAAAAAATAATCATAATAATGACAGCTAACTTTAATGTCATAAATAGTTAACGAACTAAGAAAATAAATTATTGATGCAAAAAAGTATTTTCTTGAAAATAAAAATTTTAGATTTTAGAATTAATTTTTACTTATCAATTTTTTTTTTAACAGTAAATTAAAATTGAAAAATTATAATTCTTCTTTTTAATTTTTTCAAGTAGGTAAAGTATCATTATTGCCTCACCATATTTAAAAAATTTTTTTCTATTAAAATTTAAATATTATTATAATTAATTAATAATTATAAATTTAGTCAAAAATAGAATTTTTCTAATTCAATCGATATTTTTTCTTCAAAATAATTTTTAAACTTACACTGAAAAAAAAATTCTTAATTACGGGGAAAATTTTCTTGGCTCAAGAAAATATCAAAGAAAATTGAAAATTTTTTGAATTAAGTCAAAGTTTCAAGTCAAGAATATTTCTATTTGCTTTAAAATAACTTTTGTCTTCTTTAAAATTTTTTTGGTGCAAGAAATTTTTTTTTTCTGTGTAGTTATTTAATTTATATTTTTCACATTAAAAAACATTTTTTTTTGTCAAATAATTACAAAACTCAATAAATTAAAATAAAAATAATTTTACAGAATACAATTCCGCAACAATCATCAAATTTTAGTTGCAAAAGTCGTGAGACTGGATTTTACGCCGATATTGAATCAAATTGCCGGATTTATTACACTTGCGACGATCACGGGAATAAATTTTCGTATAATTGCCCGCAAGATACAGTTTTCAATCAAGAAACGCTCGTTTGTGATCACACGTATCGAGTTGATTGTCAAAAATCTGCAAAATTTATTTTACAAGATATTAAAACGCAAAAAATTCAAGAAAAAGATATTGAATTTGATAATACACAAAATGCAAATAAATTCTCGAGATCTTTCCGAATAACTCCTCAACCATCGATTTATTTTTTAGCTCCTAATAATAATAATAATAATAATAAATCATTAGTTCAAAAAGATCAATCAAATTCCGGCAGTAATCAAGATTTCTTCAAAAGTTCAAAAAACTCACAATTTAACAGAGGAAATTTATTTTCTTCCGTAATAAAATCATCATCTCAACCAACATTAACTTCAAGTACAACAACCACAACAACGCGACCTCATCCAAGAAGAGATGAGACCAAAAATATTTCTTCTAAAATTGAGAAACAAAATATTTTTATAAATTCTCAGAAAACTACTAAAATAAATGACATAGAGCTTCAACAACCGAGAACAACGACAAAATCTTCAATTATTATTGATCCTTATTCAGGAACTTTGAGATCAATACAAAATAATAATAAAATTTACAACAATACTAAAAATCAAAATAATAAAAAAGAACAATTTATAGTTACAACTGTTCCGACAACAACGACCGCAGGAACGGATTTTCCAATTCCTAATTTTGATGAATCATTATTTTCTGGATTTAATAATTTAAATGATGATCCATATTACCCACGTTATACGACGAGCACAGAAGGATACACATTAGAAACAATTGAGCAAACTCCATTCTCCTTTACAACACAGAGAATATTTATTAATTGCAAAGTCTTTTTTTTTATGACACTGAAGTTAGCAAACGTCTAAAAATTTTGGATTTTTTTTTATTAATTAAATTACAACTAAAAAGATATTTTTAAAAAATTGCACTTATAGTTTTTCAAGTTTTTTTTTACATGTGAAAAATTTTTTTTTAATTGTTTCAATAAAAAATTTCTAAAAATCCGACATTTTTTTTGGCATAAAAATTGTCATTTTCAAATTTTTTTTTGTTCGAATTATTTCACAAAATAACAATAAAAAATTATAAAATTAAATTTTTCAATTAGTTTTAAAATTTTTAATGTTAATAAAAATATTGTTAAACGAAAATCGTCTATTTAGGTCTAGTTACATAAAAGTAAAAAGAAAAATTGAATATTTAAAAGACTTTAAAAATTATAAGTACAATTTTTTATAAATCATTTTTTATTGTATATATTTAGAATTATTATAAATTGTTAAGGACTTCAATAATTCAAACATAAAAAAAAGTATAATAAATTTATTTCTATTATTTTATTCAAAAAAAAAAAAAAGTATCTCTGAATTAAAATTTTTCTCTCTAAATTTTGGGCCTGAAATAAATTCCAGAAAAATTCCTTCTTGAGAAATACCTTCATTTCTTCAGATAAGGAGCTGACACGGTTCTTATCAGCAAAATGCCTTACTAAATAACGCTTCACCAATAAGGATAATACCTCAGGACAAATTCTAGTCAGTTATTAATGATGTTGAAATGTAACAGAGAAATTATTTCATCAAATGCAATTCCATTATTCAAACTAATGATTTTCAAATAATAAATATTAATTAAAATATTTTGATATTCTATTGTATTACTTAAAAACTATTGCATATTTATATTTAAATTCAACAGTATCACTTTGACTGAAGAAACATTATAATTTTAATCTGGAATCTTTTATGGAAACAATTATAATCTATTGAGAATAAACTGAAGAGAAGGAGAAAAGGTTATTGCAGAGGTGGAACTAAAACATAATACAGCATCTTGTAACAAAGTCACTTTCACTCGACTCTTCGTACTATCGAAAGTATAATTGCTCTTGTCTTATTTTATGAATCATTTGGTACCGTAAATTTACTTTAAATAATCAAAATGACAGTTTTATTTACTGCTTATATATTTTACAGTATTTTTATTTTTGTAATTGGCGAAAAATCCCTTGTAAGTAATTATTTTTTCGTAATTATATTATTTTTTTTTTTTTCATAAATTAAATGTAGAAATAAATTATTGTATGCAATTGTCTTCGGGTAGAATCAATTTGTATTTATTATTATAAGACTAAAATAATTTTTTTATGCTTTCATCAAATTTTAAAAAATATTACAAAATTAATTAATTACATTTTCATTATCTATATTTATATTTCTCTTTTATTTTAAATTTAAACTTCACTTAAAATATATAATTGTTACCATAAATTTATTTTGCCGATCGGCGTTCTTTTGCAAAAAATAAATAAATAAACTTATAATATTTTACTTAAAAAGAATATTTTAAAAATTAATGTAAAGTTTTCAATTCTACAAAATTTTTTTTTTCTTCTTTAATAATGATTTTATTTTTTTTTAACTGATAATATTTCAAATGAAGAAATTACTTCTTGAAATAAAAATAATGAAAAGATTTATCTTGTTTGAAGAATTTAATTATATTGATTAAAAATATATTTTTATAAATAATTAATGAAAATTAATTTAGCAGATAATAATTCATTTTTTTAGTTTTTTTAACAAATAAATTATGGCAAAAAAAAATAAGAACAAAAAATTGACATCTAGAAAATTAAGAAAGTAAAAAATACAATTTTTCGGAGCAAATTTATTTAATTAAAAAAAAAAAAAATAATCATAATAATGACAGCTAACTTTAATGTCATAAATAGTTAACGAACTAAGAAAATAAATTATTGATGCAAAAAAGTATTTTCTTGAAAATAAAAATTTTAGATTTTAGAATTAATTTTTACTTATCAATTTTTTTTTTAACAGTAAATTAAAATTGAAAAATTATAATTCTTCTTTTTAATTTTTTCAAGTAGGTAAAGTATCATTATTGCCTCACCATATTTAAAAAATTTTTTTCTATTAGAATTTAAATATTATTATAATTAATTAATAATTATAAATTTAGTCAAAAATAGAATTTTTCTAATTCAATCGATATTTTTTCTTCAAAATAATTTTTAAACTTACACTGAAAAAAAAATTCTTAATTACGGGGAAAATTTTCTTGGCTCAAGAAAATATCAAAGAAAATTGAAAATTTTTTGAATTAAGTCAAAGTTTCAAGTCAAGAATATTTCTATTTGCTTTAAAATAACTTTTGTCTTCTTTAAAATTTTTTTGGTGCAAGAAATTTTTTTTTTCTGTGTAGTTATTTAATTTATATTTTTCACATTAAAAAACATTTTTTTTTGTCAAATAATTACAAAACTCAATAAATTAAAATAAAAATAATTTTACAGAATACAATTCCGCAACAATCATCAAATTTTAGTTGCAAAAGTCGTGAGACTGGATTTTACGCCGATATTGAATCAAATTGCCGGATTTATTACACTTGCGACGATCACGGGAATAAATTTTCGTATAATTGCCCGCAAGATACAGTTTTCAATCAAGAAACGCTCGTTTGTGATCACACGTATCGAGTTGATTGTCAAAAATCTGCAAAATTTATTTTACAAGATATTAAAACGCAAAAAATTCAAGAAAAAGATATTGAATTTGATAATACACAAAATGCAAATAAATTCTCGAGATCTTTCCGAATAACTCCTCAACCATCGATTTATTTTTTAGCTCCTAATAATAATAATAATAATAATAAATCATTAGTTCAAAAAGATCAATCAAATTCCGGCAGTAATCAAGATTTCTTCATGTATTAATTATGCATTCATTTTATTTTTTTCATGTAATCACAGAAACACTCAGTAATCAAAAACACATGAAAAATCATCAGGATAAAAAAAAAAATATGCATGCGGATACATTGTATACATTGGTTCGAGTTATAAATCGACTTTTACTCTAATGATAATTATTGTCGTTAATTAATATTGATGTTCGCATTGATATTTACTCAAAAGAATCGGAATAATATAATTTTAAAAAATCGTACAAGTTTCACGGTGACTGTTGCAAAACAATACAATATGTGTATAATCCCACATTGAAGTACCCGAAGTACATTAAATCCTTTTGTATGCAAATTACGGTATCGGTTTAAAAAGATTTTTCGCTTGCGTGGTAGGACGTACCATTTCTGGACGTCACTTGGACATACCAAGCAGCGCCAGCAGCATTGTCCTGAAAAAAAAAAAATATTTTTTTTTTTATTAGTAAGTATTGAATTGTATAAAATGTTTTTGAATGAAACTTCGCTTTTTAATTTTTTATTAAAAATTTTCATTGTTGTCGCTTTTCGTTGCTATGATGACCACCTTAGCAACGGTTACCATGACAACAGTTACCATAGCAACGGTTACTATGAAAATGGTTACCATGGCAACGGTTAAATATTAATGAGTAAAATTTATAAAAATATTGAGTTCAATTTTCTAGTTCATATAAAATAAAATGAGCAGATATCTGAGAATTTTTTGATTTTTTTATTAAAAAAAAAAAAAATAAAAAAATAAAAAGAAAAATTACACATGTAGAAAATTTGAAAAACTATAAGTGCAAATTTTTAATAATATTTTTTTAATAAATAAATAGCAAAGTTTTACATGAGTTAAAGTCGGTTAAATTTCAGAACACAGTAACTGTTAATTGTTAAGATTGAAAAAAATTTTTTTTATTAAAAAAAAGTTTGCGCGCCAAATTTTTAAAAAATTTGATTTATGAATAGAAAATACTTGAATATGAAAATATTTTTAAGAAAAATTACTTAAAATTTATAAGGTCTAAAAGTTATAAGAAATCCAGCAATACTAAAAAATTTCGGAGTTACTCTGTGTTTTAAAATTGGACAGCCGTAAAATATGTAAGTAAAAATTATTTACCTTGTAGATGATATCGAAAACAAAATTTTCTTGACACCTTCTTCAAGATTGCTGGTCACGCGATAAGCTTGCTGAGAAAATAGAGCCACCGTTTTAAAAACATGATACCGCATTGAAAAATACTTGTAATTTTTCTTCATCTCCAACGAAAATAGATAATCTATCAAAACACATAAGCATTTGATTAGAAATTAACAATTATTTTTCTTTTCTTCAATTGATATGTGCAAACTCATAGAAAGATGTTTTGATATACTAACTACATAGATCTATTTAAATTAATTTAACATGTTATTGATAATCATCACTACCATTGTACCAAGCACAAAATTATAGTATAATTTCTAAGTTTAAATTAATTTTTTAATTTTAGAGATACTCAGGCGTTTTACAATATGACCTTTAAAGTTAAGATTTAAGACATTAGTCCAATTATAATTAGTTAAGAAGAAATATCTATTTGTTTTTATTCAAACTACTAGTATGATATTTTTAAGGTGGTTCAAAAAAAATTTTTTTTAAGAGAAAAAAGCTTTTTAATTTTTTATCTGTTTGTTTCATCAATTTATTCTTATTTATTATTTATTTTTATAATAAATTTTTTTATATTAATAAAGTTAGTCGACATTTTTTTATTTTTTGATTTTGATTAATTTATTAAATTAAATCTAAAAAATATTTTTTAAAAATTACAATTATAATTTTTAAAGTTTTAAAAAAAAAAAAAAATTTTTTTTTAATAATTTTTTTAATAAAAAAAAAAAAAATTTTTTTGTAATAATTTTTTCAATAAAAAAAATTATAAAAATTTGTAAATGTCGGCTAATTTTATTTTCATAATTTTTTTTTCTTTCATAAAAATTTGAGAAGAAAAAAAAATTTTTTTAAATCACCTTAAAGCGCATGAAAATTTTTTTCTACAAATAAATGAAGTATGATAAATTTATTTCTTTTTGTACTGTTCATTAAAATCATGAATGCTGCATTTTTCTTTTTAATTTAATAATTTTTTATTAATTTATCTAATCAATATTACTTTACAAAAAAAAATAAAAAAAATAAAAAAACCAAATACTACTATGCAACAATAATTATTAAAATTTATTCCCAGTGAAAATTAAATTGCAACACATCATGACCTTTTATAAATTCATATTACTAAAAGTTATTTATAAATTTCAGCAGTAATTTTTTCGAAGACATGCGATCTGTTTTTGACCGTGACAATTTATCAAACTGACCTTAGGCCAGTTGAAAACTAGCCAAACGAGACAAACATTGTATCTGATAATCCATTTAATTGGCGCAAGATTAAATAATATTTTTCATTAATATCACATTTCCTTTCACTTATAGTACACATTATAATTGTTTGAATCACCTCTGCTTTAAAAGTTCCGTTAGGCAGTCAATAAGTGTTCCATTATTACATATTTAAATATGTCTCTGTGTTTATCTTCTGATTAGTTCTGTTATGTAAATCATTTGGTCACATTTTTAATTTAAAAATATTTAAGATGTTTAAAAAATATTAAGTTTTATTTGTACATTGTCGATCATTAAATTTAAGTTCACGCGAAATATTTTTTCTAAATGCTTAACTCTTGATAGAGCACGAGTCTATCAAAATTGACGAGTGACTTAACGCTGTTTCTGGTATGACTACCCGCGTTCCAGACTCTCATTGCCCAACCATCGTACTCATTATGTTTTAATTTTTTTGTTCCATCTCTAACCTTCTCGTCAGCTTCATTTTTGCTAACTCTTTCATAATCAAAAGTTCCTGGATTTTCATCGGGATATAGCACAATGTAATTCATTCCATTTTGTTCTCTTTCGTCATTTACTTTCTGCATTTCATATTTATTATTCTGTGGTGTATGTTCCGAGATTACTAATGGACTTTCTGATACATCCTGCAAGAAAATTTTATATTTAATTAGTATTTAAGAAAAGCTTTTCATTAAATTTCATAGTAGATAGACGAAAAAAAAATTGTTACAAGACATTTGAACCGCAGACAATTTTTTATCAGGGTGAAAAAAAAACGATAAGAAAGTACAGTGCAATTCAACATAATTAAGAAATGACCTTGTATCTTGTGAACCATTGACATTTTTAAAGATCTAAGCTCACCCTGACATTACACTTATCGAGACCTTTCATTTGAGTACCCACATCAATTTTTCATATATTTCATATATTTATATATATTATATATAAATTTATATGAAAAATATATTAAAAAGGCATGTAGGTACTCAAATAAAAGCTCTCGATGAGTGTGACATCGGGATGAGCTTGTATCTTTAAAAAAATGTCAATAGTTAAAGAAGTACACCGCATTTTAACAAATATCTTGAGAACTATTGATATTTTCAAAGGTATAAGCTCACCCTGACATTACACTCATCGAAACCTTTCATTTGAGTACCCACATCAATTTTTCATATATTTATGTATATTATATATATGTATATATGAAAAATATATCAAAAAAGCATGTGGGTACTCAAATGAAAGCTCTTGACGAGTGTAACATCGGGACGAGCTTATATCTTTAAAAACCCCAATAGTTAAAAAATTACAGTGCATTCCGTATTTTAAAAAAATGTTATTGTATAATAAAATTTAATTTCAAAATTAATTAAGAAAGTTCTTAAAAAAAAAAAATTTTTGATTTTTTTTGTCTATCTACTATAAATTTTCAAAAAAAAAAATTAAATCTAAAATTACCCACCATTTTATTACAACCATTATAATTAATGAATTCAATCTGAGAAACTCTATTAGTATTATTTTGATTATCTGTTATTTCCATAAGTTCATCAAATTTCTTCATTTGATCTCCTGAACTTTTACAATTTCCCAAATCCATTTTCTTCCCAAGCCTATCAGTTCCATCAACTTCATCACATGTATTATTTTTACGCTTCTCAAGTTTAGCTTTTTTGGCTTCAAATCTTGACCGGGTCATATCGACTTGCTTGACAGTTTTTGAAACTTCTTTCGTGACCGTTGATTCGGTCATTGTACAAGAATCTTTAAAATCAATTCTTGTCATCGTCCCAACATTAACTTTCTTAATATTTTTAAAATCCCGTAAAATTCTGATCTCATTTTCCATCCAATAAATTTTAGTAGTAAGTCTTCTGTTTTCATTAATTAAATCTTCTTCTTTCTGTTTGGCAGCAAAATTTTCATTTAAAATTTTCTTTTGATTTTCTTGATATTCAGCAAGTTGTTCCTGAAGTTCACGGACTTTTTCTTTATAAGAATTCAAACGTTCTTCAGTAATTTCAAGAATTTCCGTAGAAATTGGTACTTTGGCAGCTTTTTCTTGAATTCTTTCCCGTAAAACTTGTAATCTTTGTACTTCTTGTAACAATTCACCAGCTGGTGTTTCTGTTTGTGTTCCACAACTATTTAATTCAATATTTTCATTATCGTCTTCATCCTCAAAAATTCCGCTTTCTTGTAAAGACAACGAGGATTTCTGCACTGAATTCAATAGCAAAGAAGATTGACTGTTGCACGAGCTGTAAGGTATAACAGTTGCAATGGCACGATCCTTTTGTTTATTTGATGCAGTACTTTGAACTTTAAATAATTGAATAGGCTCGGGTGATCCAACTCCACTATCAACAGCATCACGACTTTCACGTGGCCCAATTTCTTCCAATTCTATCACACGAAACTCCAACAATTCATTTTGTTCTTTAAGTTCTGACAATTCGGCAATTAAATCGGCTTCACGTTCTTCAGCTTCGCGCAATTTATTACTCAGTACAATTCGATTATTTTGACCACTATGTGTCTCTTGTAGCAATGCCTTTTCCAATTCACGGATAAGATTTTTAGCGCGCTCTAATTCCTGTTGTTCTTCACTATATTTCGTATGCAATTCATCATTTTCAAATAACAACTCTTCATAAGCTTCACGCGTTACAGTATTTGCTTTCCATATAATAGTATTGGCTTGCAGTGATACCGATGAACATTCACTTGATAAAGCACTATCACCATCTTCCTGTTCCTCTTCATCATCTACCTCAGCAACTGGCTCTAATTCCATCCATCGCCTGTATGCTGACTTTTTCTTCTTTTTTCTACTCCATAATAACTGGTCAAGCTTCCGTTCTCGTTCCTTCAATAGCTGACGTAAAAATTCTATAACTTCCTGTTGTTCCAATGCAAGCTCACGGAGTCGTTCGATCTCTCCCTCACAATTGTCTTTGTAGAGGTTCATCTGAGAAATAAATGTTGGCATTAATAAAAATTTAATTCTTTTTAAAGAAGAAAAAAAATTTATTTCGGAAAATTTATTTTTAATAATAATAATAATAATAATAATAATTTTAATTGATACATGGAAAGAACAAGATGACACTGGATATCATCCCAGATTATACTCAGTGATATCTGTGGTGAAAAAAAATTTCAGATAGTAGCTAGTATAATCTAGATTATACTGCGTGATATCTGGATTATACTCGTTATAATCTGGATTATACTAGCTACTATCTGGATTATACTCATTGTAATCTGGATTATACTAGCTACTATCTGAAATTTTTTTTTTATTCAGTATAATCTGGGATGATATCCAGTGTCATCTTGTTCTTTCCGTCTACTCAGTGTAATCTCTGATTTGACCAAGTAATTTTTCTAGATATACCGCGTAAGATTACACTGGATATAATCCGAAAAAATATCCCATATAATTTGGGGTTGAAAGTTTTGTTTTAAAATACTAAGTATACAATGATTATTTGCATTTCTAATATGAGAGAAGTGATATGACAAAATATATTGAAATTGATGATGGAATTCAAAATAACACCTAAATGAACTACACTTGTTTTTACTCCTTGATTAAATTATCTGATTAAATTTTATTAGTAAGATGATAATACTGACTAGAATACATAAGTTTTATCTTTAGGATTCCATCAGAATATTTAATGAGAATTTAGTTTCAAATTCTTAAATCTACAACTTCCACAAATTTTACATAGTTTGTTGATTTCATCTTTATTTATTATAATTCTGACTTAATAAACAACGTATTAAAATTAATTTTGTTGGTATTTGATAATATTAAGAATTTTTTTAATAAATAAATTACATTAAAAAAATGAGTAAAAACATTCACATGTAGAAATTTTAATTAATTAAAAACGCAATTTTTTAAAAATAATTTTTTGGAACAAATTTATTTGTTAAAACTTTTGTGTTAAATATTTAATACTTTTGTGAGTAAATTTTATAATTTTCAGTGTTAATTATTTTAAATCAACCCAAAAAAAGTGTTAAATGTTGAAGAAAAATTTTTAAACACAAAATTTTTTTACCGTAAAAATTTATAACTTACTAAGAAAAATAAAATTTTTGATTTTTGTGGGAAGAAACATTTTTATACAATTTTTTATTTCTTAATTTAGTAAAAAAAAAAAATCACATATATTTGTAATTAACATTAATATAGTTGTAATTAAAATTATTCAAAGAAAATCATTAAGGGACTTTTGAAAATTTGTTTTTTGCAAAAATGCTCGTCGTTTTAAATTTCGGTTAAAAAAAAAAAAAAAAGTTGAAATAAATGAAAATAAAGTAAAACTTCTAGTAAAATATGTACAATTTTCTAAAATCCACGAATAAAAAAAAATAATCCATTGATAATAAGTTGAATATTTAAAAAATGATCACATCAAATAAACGTCATTGGTTTACAGCGCACAAGTGTAAATTGATAATAAAGAAGAAAAAAATCAACTCTCACATGATCGGTATCAGGATAATTAAAAACATAATAATACAAGCTTTCGGACTATGATTGATTACAGTAACGAGTTACGAATGAAAGGAGTAATGAACATGAGACGATTTATTAATAAATAATACTCGTAAATGACGATAAAGACTGAATGATGAACGAAATGACCTGGCTAAAAGAGGCTGGAGACTAAAACCGTTACTTTGGCCCCGTGACACACAGCTGACTCGTCTTGTCACAATTTCTTTCTCTCTTATTTTTTTCAAGTAACCCTCCTGAGAAGAGCAACCTGAACCGTACAGGTCAGGTGTACAACAAACCAATCAATCTTTCATTGAATTATCAATATTAAATTATTGCCATCGGTATTTTATATTGATGATTATTATTTTCTCCACTATCTTATTTTCTTATTATATTCTGTAGAAAGTCTAAACAAATCCTTTCTTCAATTTTGATTTCATCTAAATAATAGATGACTAAAAAAAACTTGACACAAATCATTTTCATAAGTAAGAAAATAGAATAAATTTTATCTCGGGATATTTATGCGATAAAATGAATATTTTATCGCATAAGTTTAATTTGAAATTATCAGCCCGTATAAAAAATAAATCGTCTTAAAATTGTCTTTTTTTTTAAATCCTAAACGTAAACACAAACCAACATTATTTTAAGACACAGAAAAAAAATTTCCGAGAGCAGATTTTTTAAATTTGGTTCTCGAATTTTTTATGAAAATTAATTTTTAGACGATTTTACGATTTTACAACCGCTACATTTTTGAGTACGCTCTTTTTAAATTGAATTTGAAATTGTTGTAAACTTATTATCGGATAATTTCAAGACTTTTTTAAGACGCTCCGTTTTAATGTTCCGGGACTCTGTCGCTGTTAGTTCATCTTAAAATAGTCATGAAAAAATTTTTTTTAACTTTTTTAAAACTTTTAAGATTTTTTTAGACTATTTTAAGATTTTTTTAAGACGATTTTTAGATTACTTTAAGACTTTATAATAATTTTCCGAAGCTGTCGCTGTGATATCTTCTTATTTTCATAACAAATTCAAGAACCAAATTTTTAAAATCTGTTCTCGGAATTTTTTTTTAACGTCATGGTTTGTATCACGTTTAAGATCTTAAACAAACGACAATTTTAAAATAATTTTAAGACGATTTTTTTTACACAGGTTTTTAGTTCGGTTTTCTATAAAAAGCGTGTTCTAAAATTTTTTTTAAATTATCATTTTTTATTAAGTATAAATTTTGAATTCGCAGTATACGTAAAAAAAGTTATAGGAAAAATTACAATAGTAACATCACAATCCAGGACCAGACTTTCAATACAGTCCCTTTAAAAATTTCGTATTTAAAAATTGACAATGTTCTATCGTAAAAATTCGGATATTTACTACTATTATATATATTTTTACGATGTAACATCAGAAATTGAAAAATGTGAAATTATCAAAGTGACCATGGTAATTTTCTCTACAATTTTTTTGCCGTGCAATCAAATAATGACTGAAAGTTACAAGTGATTTAAAATTGTTTTCTAATTCGCTGCTTACACTTCACTTGATCTTCGAAAGTGATGAATGCAAATAAATTTCTTTTCGCATAGAATAACACATTTGATTTCTCTGAATGCAAATTAATCGGATTTTCTCTAATTCATTGAACATATCGTTATTTTTAAATCTTTCTTTGACATGAGATCTTTTGAAAAGTGAATTCTCGCGTGTCATTATTGCTCAAGTATAATTATAATTACCATTAATTTTTTTCTTAACATTTAAACTTCATTAACTTTATTTATATTGCCGGTATAAAATGTAAAAGCTGTAAGTTATCGCTAATAAACATGTAAGCTAAATGGATGATTAGACTGACTAGTATCAAATAAATAGTGGTTTTATTATTTTGGTTATCGGTTAGATGAAATGAAATAGCTTTTAGATTATATCACGAGAAAGTGTTTATGGCTAGAAGTTATGATCTTTTTATTATTGAAAGAGTGGGATGGTGTTGATGATATTCTCAAGAAAATTGTACCAATGACTTATCAGGCATATTTAGTTCTCGTGCAATCGATCTTCGCAACAGGTGAGCAGAACACGCAGCATTACCGTTATCCTCACCTCGACTCTCTCTCTCTTTCTCTTGTATGTATTATTTGTGCTCTCTGTAGTGTACATGTAATCCCTATTTGTGATGATAATTTTCAACTAATTTCAGATTTGAAGAATTAAAAATCTTTGATTTTTTTATGAAGCTAATTTTTTTTTAAAAAAATTTTTTTTGCTATTTTGTATGAAGAAACTTTTCATTGAAAGAAAAATATGGTAAATATTTACAAGAGTTTTTTTTTTTTTGATCAAATATATCGATTTTTTTTTTTTTTAATTGTTTATTTAAAGTCGCCGTAACTACTTGGTCATTGGCGACTACAAAGTCAAATTTACATTATTATTAACAATTTTGTAAACGTATTAGAAAAAATTTCCTTCTCCATGGTCAGTAGGATAACTCAAAAACGGATCATCTGAAAATTAAAACCCAAATTGCTTTTTTATCACCAAAAACATCAAAGCCAAAATTTTTTCCAACTTTTAGAAGCAAAAACTTAATTTTTTTTTTTACGACATTTTTATCATAAATGCGCCGTAAAAAAAAAAAAAAAAAAAGTAAATTATTGTAAATTTTTTTTTAAGGATCAGTCTCTTGAGCCAAGACAGCAAAATTTAACTAAGACAAAAAATTCTTCACAATTTTTTCTGCTATATGTATACAGTAAAAAATTTTGTGTAAAAGATTTCTGTGTTAAATATTTAAAAATGATTCGCGTTAATTTTTTTAAATCAAAACAAAAAAGTTTTAAATATTTAAAATAAAATTTTTTACACAAATTTTAAAAGTAAAAAATTATTTACATTCTAAATTTAAATTAAATTACACTACAATTTAAAACCGACTTGCCAAGTTAAAAAAATTCAATTAAATATAATGGGACCACTTTAGAGTAGTTCGCTATTCTTCAGCATTACAATTGTAAGATTAAATACCATTCATAGAATTTTAAATGAACAATTGACTATTATTGACAACCCAACAATAAAATTATATAACTTTAGAATACCTGATATATTAAAACTATTAGAACCAGGAGGTCCTAGGGTTCGGTCAGGTGAGACAAATTCTACAATCCTTTTTACTCTGCATTCTTGCAGAGTATTCAGTTAATTATTGTATATAAAAATGTTCTATTGTAAATATTTAATAAAAAAAAATTTTTCGCAATATTAGAAATCTTATATTATGTTACCGTCTATTGAAAGGACACCTTGCCCACTGCTTATTCGTCGAACACTATACTTGGCATAATGATGATTAAACGAATAGAAAAGGATGACATTGTTTAATTATAATTATAAATATAATTTTGGATAGCGCTATTGTAATAAAATTAAGGATCGTTAAATATCGTGATTGAGGCCACCATTTCCGAGAGCGATAAAGGAATCAGAGTCAATTCCGTCGCGTGCCACGTCCCATTCGAATTGAATATATTGATGACCTTATAGTCGGTATGTGGAATAATGAAATATTCGTTTGGTTGCAGTTCTTATAAGGATAAAGTATAATGTGGAGTTTATCTATAGTGAAAAAATATTTAACAACAATTTTGTAAAATCGTGACTCTGTTTCATCTCTCAATCTCTTGTTTTATTTTTCCTCTTTCTACAAAACCTCACTCCGTAACAGCACTGTGTCAGCGGAGTCTCACTTGTTCCACTTTTGTTGCGTCTTATTCCAACATACCACTACACTTGTATTATATACCTCGTTTTTAATATCATCAACACATACTCATATACTTTAGTTGTAGTTGGAAAATAGAAATCGCGGTTTAATAGATGCATCATTCAAGTGTATATAACACTTTTACATTACAATCTCTACTTAATAATTTTTTTTCCTCAATTATAAATTTATTATTATGTTCCGTGTTAAGGAATTCTTTCGGAACTATCCAATCAAAATTTTAGACTAAGAAAAAATTCTTCATTTACGTAGAAAGAAATTTAGTTTTAAGGATTATAATTTATTTTAAGTTTTTAGGACCTTTTAGTCATTTTTGTGGCTTTTAAACCAATTGAAAAATTATTTACAAAGGAGGTCAGGCTCATTTTGGGCCATAATTAGGTGAAAAATTAATATTTTCAATTTTTTTTTTGATTCTGCTTGTTTTACGGCCTTTATGATAAAATGTGTCGTGAAAGGAAAGAAAAAAATTACACTGCACATCCTCCCATATTATACTCAGTGTTATCTGTGGTAAAAAAAAAATTTGAGATAATATCAAATATAATCTAGATTATACTAAATTATTTTTGTATTATACTCAGTGTAATCTCCGATTTGACCAAGTAATTTTTCTGGTTATACTGCGTAAGATTACACTGGATGTAATTCGAAAAAATATCCCGTATAATTTGAATTATACTCAGTAGAATCTTGGATTATATAATTTTTTCAAAAATTGTGATATTCAACTTTTTTCCTATTTAATTTATAAATTTTCTTGAAAATTTGTTAAAATTTTGATAATTATTTTTTTTTTTGAATTGTTCATTTTTTTATGTATTTTTTAAAAATGCAATGCATGGATATAAAATATTTAAGAAGAATTCAAGCACAATTTTTTCGATAATTTGAGGTTGAAAAATTTTAATAAATATTTTCAAATGGGGTCACAATTTTAATATTTTTTTTATAGATTAATTTAAAAAATAAAATGAATTTTTGGACGAAAAAAAAAATGCTTAAAAATGGTAAAGCGCTACATTGGAATAAAAGTCTTCCAGCGAATTTTTTGTTCGTCCCACACAGAAAAAAAAATTAACTTGAATCAAGTAAATAATTTTGAAGAATTTAATCTTCTTGGTTTGAGTTAAAAAATTCTTAAACTAAAAAATTTCACTTGGTTTAAGTACATTTTATTTGATTTAAGAATTTTTTGTCTTGATTCAAGACAATGAGCTTCTTCAAAATTATTTTCTCGGTTCAAGAATTTTACTCTTGATTCCAGTTAATTTTTTTTGTTTTCAGTGCAGAGAAGTAATTTATCAATTAGCCAATTAATTCCCTGAGAAAACTGCATTAAGAAAACAGAATATATTCTTAAATTTTGAAAGAAATATTTTCCTTCAATTGAAATTAACATAATTCTATGTAATTTTAAAAGTTTTGAACAAAAAAATAATAACCACGTCAGTTGTAAACTCTCAATCTTACCAGAGTGTCGCAAACAACTCAAGAAACTAAAAAACATCTTGTCATACGGTGAGAACAAATTTAACAGAAATGAGAGCGACCTCGTACAAGTCATTCATTAAATTATGCAGTCTACTACATAATTCTTTTTGTTATACAGTTCTGACATTATTAAATGTATAATATTGCGTTATTGAGCGAAGAATAGGGAAATGAATAAAAAAAAAGAGAAACTGCGAGGCTTTTAGAAAAAAAAAATTAATCAAAAACATTTAGCTGAAAATCGAACTAACGATTGCTCAATAAATGCATTCTACACAGTTCACGGCTTTCTGCATAGTATGAAGTTCCGCTTTTAATCGCACTATACGACATTAAATAAAAGTGTAGCTGGTTGCTACAATGGAATATTCTGGGATGAATGAAGTAAATATTTCAACACAATATTTCATTTTCTGCGTTACCGGATAGGAGGACAGTAGCATCGATTCTTCTAAATTTACATTCAGTAATGCTTGAGTAACTTGTAACACCGTTTACTCTGCAAGTGTTGTCATTAAATCTTTATGTAATTATTTTATTTATAATTTAAATTTTATGAGAAAAAAAGTTAATCAAAACGGCTCATGATCACGTTACATTATAAATAACATACATAATTACTTAAACTATATACTTTTTTATCATGTAATGTCCTCCGGCTAAGCATCTCGAGGCAAAACTTACAGTGAAAGGAGTATATATTAGTATGATACTCAACAACACACAGTCCATTGTCTTTAGAAATATTTTTATGTCTAACTTAAGTATTGTATGAATTTTATTTTTCGATTTATTCATGTAGGTTTTACTCCGACTATAATAGACATTTTTCTATAAAATCTTTTTTTCAATAATTATTTAAAAGTAGTGTTGATAATAAATCAAAATTAATTATGTTCTAATAGGTTTTTTTCACTTAAAAATTTTTACTTTTAATATTTCATTTAAATAAATATTTTATTGAAGATTTTTTTTCTAAGTCAAAGCAGAAAAAAATTAAAAAATTAAAGCACATTCAAAATAAGTATTTGGTAATTATTTACAAGGGGTGTCTACACGGAAAAAACAAGATGACACTGGATATCATCCCAGATTATACTCAGTGATATCTGTGATGAAAAAAAATTTCAGATAGTAGCTAG
>JZSA01002256.1:0-15654 GCA_000956155.1 Cotesia vestalis
ACTTGAATCAAGTAAATAATTTTGAAGAATTTAATCTTCTTGGTTTGAGTTAAAAAATTCTTAAACTAAAAAATTTCACTTGGTTTAAGTACATTTTATTTGATTTAAGAATTTTTTGTCTTGATTCAAGACAATGAGCTTCTTCAAAATTATTTTCTCGGTTCAAGAATTTTACTCTTGATTCCAGTTAATTTTTTTTGTTTTCAGTGCAGAGAAGTAATTTATCAATTAGCCAATTAATTCCCTGAGAAAACTGCATTAAGAAAACAGAATATATTCTTAAATTTTGAAAGAAATATTTTCCTTCAATTGAAATTAACATAATTCTATGTAATTTTAAAAGTTTTGAACAAAAAAATAATAACCACGTCAGTTGTAAACTCTCAATCTTACCAGAGTGTCGCAAACAACTCAAGAAACTAAAAAACATCTTGTCATACGGTGAGAACAAATTTAACAGAAATGAGAGCGACCTCGTACAAGTCATTCATTAAATTATGCAGTCTACTACATAATTCTTTTTGTTATACAGTTCTGACATTATTAAATGTATAATATTGCGTTATTGAGCGAAGAATAGGGAAATGAATAAAAAAAAAGAGAAACTGCGAGGCTTTTAGAAAAAAAAAATTAATCAAAAACATTTAGCTGAAAATCGAACTAACGATTGCTCAATAAATGCATTCTACACAGTTCACGGCTTTCTGCATAGTATGAAGTTCCGCTTTTAATCGCACTATACGACATTAAATAAAAGTGTAGCTGGTTGCTACAATGGAATATTCTGAGATGAATGAAGTAAATATTTCAACACAATATTTCATTTTCTGCGTTACCGGATAGGAGGACAGTAGCATCGATTCTTCTAAATTTACATTCAGTAATGCTTGAGTAACTTGTAACACCGTTTACTCTGCAAGTGTTGTCATTAAATCTTTATGTAATTATTTTATTTATAATTTAAATTTTATGAGAAAAAAAGTTAATCAAAACGGCTCATGATCACGTTACATTATAAATAACATACATAATTACTTAAACTATATACTTTTTTATCATGTAATGTCCTCCGGCTAAGCATCTCGAGGCAAAACTTACAGTGAAAGGAGTATATATTAGTATGATACTCAACAACACACAGTCCATTGTCTTTAGAAATATTTTTATGTCTAACTTAAGTATTGTATGAATTTTATTTTTCGATTTATTCATGTAGGTTTTACTCCGACTATAATAGACATTTTTCTATAAAATCTTTTTTTCAATAATTATTTAAAAGTAGTGTTGATAATAAATCAAAATTAATTATGTTCTAATAGGTTTTTTTCACTTAAAAATTTTTACTTTTAATATTTCATTTAAATAAATATTTTATTGAAGATTTTTTTTCTAAGTCAAAGCAGAAAAAAATTAAAAAATTAAAGCACATTCAAAATAAGTATTTGGTAATTATTTACAAGGGGTGTCTACACGGAAAAAACAAGATGACACTGGATATCATCCCAGATTATACTCAGTGATATCTGTGATGAAAAAAAATTTCAGATAGTAGCTAGGAATAAAAGTCTTCCAGCGAATTTTTTGTTCGTCCCACACAGAAAAAAAAATTAACTTGAATCAAGTAAATAATTTTGAAGAATTTAATCTTCTTGGTTTGAGTTAAAAAATTCTTAAACTAAAAAATTTCACTTGGTTTAAGTACATTTTATTTGATTTAAGAATTTTTTGTCTTGATTCAAGACAATGAGCTTCTTCAAAATTATTTTCTCGGTTCAAGAATTTTACTCTTGATTCCAGTTAATTTTTTTTGTTTTCAGTGCAGAGAAGTAATTTATCAATTAGCCAATTAATTCCCTGAGAAAACTGCATTAAGAAAACAGAATATATTCTTAAATTTTGAAAGAAATATTTTCCTTCAATTGAAATTAACATAATTCTATGTAATTTTAAAAGTTTTGAACAAAAAAATAATAACCACGTCAGTTGTAAACTCTCAATCTTACCAGAGTGTCGCAAACAACTCAAGAAACTAAAAAACATCTTGTCATACGGTGAGAACAAATTTAACAGAAATGAGAGCGACCTCGTACAAGTCATTCATTAAATTATGCAGTCTACTACATAATTCTTTTTGTTATACAGTTCTGACATTATTAAATGTATAATATTGCGTTATTGAGCGAAGAATAGGGAAATGAATAAAAAAAAAGAGAAACTGCGAGGCTTTTAGAAAAAAAAAATTAATCAAAAACATTTAGCTGAAAATCGAACTAACGATTGCTCAATAAATGCATTCTACACAGTTCACGGCTTTCTGCATAGTATGAAGTTCCGCTTTTAATCGCACTATACGACATTAAATAAAAGTGTAGCTGGTTGCTACAATGGAATATTCTGGGATGAATGAAGTAAATATTTCAACACAATATTTCATTTTCTGCGTTACCGGATAGGAGGACAGTAGCATCGATTCTTCTAAATTTACATTCAGTAATGCTTGAGTAACTTGTAACACCGTTTACTCTGCAAGTGTTGTCATTAAATCTTTATGTAATTATTTTATTTATAATTTAAATTTTATGAGAAAAAAAGTTAATCAAAACGGCTCATGATCACGTTACATTATAAATAACATACATAATTACTTAAACTATATACTTTTTTATCATGTAATGTCCTCCGGCTAAGCATCTCGAGGCAAAACTTACAGTGAAAGGAGTATATATTAGTATGATACTCAACAACACACAGTCCATTGTCTTTAGAAATATTTTTATGTCTAACTTAAGTATTGTATGAATTTTATTTTTCGATTTATTCATGTAGGTTTTACTCCGACTATAATAGACATTTTTCTATAAAATCTTTTTTTCAATAATTATTTAAAAGTAGTGTTGATAATAAATCAAAATTAATTATGTTCTAATAGGTTTTTTTCACTTAAAAATTTTTACTTTTAATATTTCATTTAAATAAATATTTTATTGAAGATTTTTTTTCTAAGTCAAAGCAGAAAAAAATTAAAAAATTAAAGCACATTCAAAATAAGTATTTGGTAATTATTTACAAGGGGTGTCTACACGGAAAAAACAAGATGACACTGGATATCATCCCAGATTATACTCAGTGATATCTGTGATGAAAAAAAATTTCAGATAGTAGCTAGTATAATCCAGATTGCAATGAGTATAATCCAGATTACAATTAGTATAATCCAGATATCATGCAGTATAATCTGGATTTTTCTAGCTACTATCTGAAATTTTTTTTCACTCAGTGTAATCGGGGATGATACCCACTAGTTAATAATTACCAAGTATTTTACTTCAAAATGATTTTTTTAAGTCAAGAATTTTTTTTTCTTAAATCAAGTTTATTTTTTTTTTTCAATATGTGAACGCCCAAGAAATTGTAGTAAAAAAAAGTGATAAAAAATCACATTATCCATGAAATTAATTTCTATTATTCATTGAAAATATAATGAAATTTATTTTAAATTAATATTCATCGTTAATAAAGGTCAGCAACTGATGACAATAGTATAATTGGAAATTTAATTAGGTATCAAATTAGTAACTGACATTTATCTTTTTTATGCACTGATTCTATCTTTCTTATGTGCATAATTTTATTTTTTATAATTCTTATTATATTACTATATATGTTATTGTAAAATGACACTTTCTCATGGTTGCAAATTACTTCCACAAGCGGATAAGCTAAACGTTTTGATAAAATATAATACTCTTCAAGATACGTCTATTCAAGTTATTTTTTTTATCAAACCACAGCAAATGTAATCTGCTTTTGTTTATGTTTAAGAGTTTGGTCCTTGTTGTACCAAAAATTTTTAAAAAATTATCTACACCGTACAAAATTATTTGTATGTATTTAAATTGCCAATAAAATATTTAAAAATAGAACTTACTGAATACTCTTCTCTCGCTTTTAATTATTATATATAGTAATTTAATAATAAGCGCATAAAATAATAAACTGTTTAATAAAAATCTGTAAAATTGAAATTCCCGAAAATATCATTATTATATTTATTTTCGATTCTACACT
Source organism: Cotesia vestalis (assembly GCA_000956155.1). Classification (NCBI taxonomy): domain Eukaryota; kingdom Metazoa; phylum Arthropoda; class Insecta; order Hymenoptera; family Braconidae; genus Cotesia; species Cotesia vestalis. Next base: position 4,069 of record JZSA01002256.1, read on the forward strand.
TATTTATTCCTGCAAAGAATTAAACTTTAATAATTAAATTTACTCCTATGATTTTACATTCAAAAATTCCTCTACATGGCATGCAGTTATAATTATTGATATTTTTTTCTATCAGTTTAAAGAATGTAAGGTTGCGAAATTCAATTGACATCTAGATACATGCGTATTGCAGTATTAGATCTTGGAATTTGGGTAAATCGCTAAGAAATAATTTTCTGTTGATTTTTACTTATTTCAATGGTTTTGAATGTTTATAAATTTTTCCGAGGAAAATACCACAAAATAGTTTGTATTTTTGTACATGATCTCATGATATTTGGATGCTGATTAAATATTTTTATTATTACTCATACTCATAAGAATTTTAAGCTATTTTCAAGAGCTCTGTTACCGGACACTTTTTGAGAATATTTAAAAAAAAAAAAAAAATTAATTTTCTCAGTTTATTTTAAATTATTATAAGTGATTTTCAGAAAAGCAGGTAGAAATTTTATGTTTAATTTAAAAAATTCTAGTTAAAAAAAAATTACGTCTTTCTATATTTAAACAGAATAGAGGAAGATGATAAAATGAATCAATATTTGTAAATAGTTTTCAAGTGCATTCATTTGCGGTGATGGATCACATAATACAGTTGTTTCCAGACTAAGACCTTGCACCTATACGTAATGCGTCGGAAAGATCTTGTGATGTGATCATCTCGGTTTGTGTTTATGTTTATATATAAATATAAATGTTAGATGTGTATACGTAAGAATGCATGAGAATAAAGTTTGTGGTCAGTCATACATAATATACGACACGTGGGAGCAAATCTTGTACATGATGCTCACGCGTATATGCGTGATCATTGGTATGCTCTTTCATTCCTACGGTAACATTGTACTGCGATGACTTGAAATTAAACTTTTCATTTTCAACATATTTTGTCCTGCTCAGAAAATTTAATACCTTTAATAATTTTAGTCCGGTTTTTTTTTTTTTTAATTTATCAAATCTCAGATCTCGATTTTTTGGAATTCTAAGAAGCTACTTTGATTTTTATTCTAAGCATGTGTTTGAAAGTGTGAGCGTTCCGAGTCGAAATTTAAATCGTTGATTCAACGTATTGAACGTTCAAATCGTAGTTTGAGCGTATTAGACGTTGAAAACTTAAGATCAATGTATTGAACGTTAAAATTGTCATTTGAACGTAATGGACGTTAAAAACTTATGTTGAAGGTACCCAACGTATTATAAATGTGAAGAGAACCGATAATTGGTGAAAATAAGTAATATTAAAACTTGTGAATTATTTTTAGAAAATTTTAAATTGTAATTATTAAAAAAAACTGTTCGACATTTTAGTTATTAAATTGTGTAACTCAATTTTAGAGAATCTTCTATTTGTACGAAAAAACATTTAGTTCAAAATTTATTATCACTTTAAAAAGCAATTTAATATCTAATAGAGGTATAATATTTTGGTTTGAATCATTCAAATAATTTATAATTAGACTATTGCTACAGCGAGATCGACTTCTATGGCGGAACTATGGACACTTTTGTACCAGCAATCAAGCAGCGCTTGCTACACTATTGTTAATGTATTACAAGACAATTTGTACCTCATGTACCGATTGATGTACCCTCTTTTTTCTTTTCATTATATATATATATATATATATATATATATATATATATTAAAAATTTCATATAGTATTATTTTTAATATGTTAAATTGTTGTGTATTGCCGATTGGCGTCTGAACTTTTAAATAAATAAATAAATAAATTAAAATGTTAAAAAATCACCTTCAAAAAATAAGGAATTAGACCAATTGCTAATTAGACCGTCGTGTTGTCTCAATACTTTCAAATACGATACTTCGATTATTGATCTAATAAACTAACAATTACGAGTGAAGTATTAATTGAGTTATCTATGAGAACTAGATTGAAGTCGAATTTTAATTCAATGTTTGATCATTTTCAAGATTGCATTATTGATTAAAACCAGTCGATTTTCTAGAAAGTTTCAATAAAAAAAAAAAAAAAAAAAAAAAATAATTTTTTTTTTTCGACTACAATTTATTAAAAAAAATCAAATTGTTCTGTTTTTTGTAGCGAGCTATCAAGTTAAGCGACAAAAATGATCAATTAAAAACAACTTTCGGTTGACTTGAATTCTATTATTCATATAAACGTGTTACACTTCTACAGTTACTGCAAAAAGCGTAAAAATTAAATTATTTTTTATACGAACTCTAAAATACGGATGGACGGACATTTAGCTAAAAATAAATCGAATCAATTTAACAAAGTTAATATATTTTATGTTACAATCAATCAGCTCCCAATTGACTAAAAAAATACTAATAATAATTTAAATGTTGTTATCAACTGGGTGCAAGAAATTTTTTTTCTGTGTAGTTATTTAATTTATACTTCATAAAAAGAAACAAATTTTTTTCTTAAATAATTACAAAACTCAATAAATTTAAACGAAAATAATAATTAAAAATAATTTAACAAAATAAAATTTCGCAACAATCATCAAATTTTAATAATTCTTTTAAGCTATACTAGTCTCAGTTATCTTATTATTTTAAAAACGTTTATTTCCGAATTTTTTTTTGACATATATGTGTTTAGTTTGATATTTACATTGAGAGACTTCAAATGTGCCGAATTTAGTTAAAATTATCTTGTATAAATATTGATAAGGATCAAATTGTCAATTAACTAAAAAATTTATAAATTATTACTATTATTATATTTTAATAATAATAATAATTATTATTATTATTAATAATGCACGTAATTAGGCCATTGCGTAGTTGAGTTTAGTTTACGAGAGAATTTTCCCACGACTAGCAGTCTGACCGTGGTCAGTGAGAGTCAGATATGAAAACAAATCAAGAAAGTATACTTTTAGTTCTACTGTATACGTACAGTAGGGCCAAGAACACTACAAGTCTTACGGTATATAGCATATAAAACTCAACTTGGAGTCTGAGATGCGTGTATTGTATGTATATATAAAATAGTCACGTGTTTAACCATTTACCGGCGGCAAAACACTTAAATACAATAAACATTTAATCACTGCTATGATGTTTATTATTATACCTTTAAATTTATTTATTATATGTGTATAAACTAGAATATATGCATTTGACCTAGTTTGATATTTCATTGCATTATGTACCGTACGCCTATTATATGTTATGGTCAAAGTCACCGACACATGGGAAATTGCAAACATGTATTTAACACTTTACTTGTATGGGATATAATTGTTATGGTATATGAATGATTAAATCTCCAAAGCTTTATATTAATTTAATGCTTAATGTTAAAATCTACATTTCCAGTTTTATTTTATTAGATATTTTACTTTAAGGAGGTATTCTCGTTTAGAAATTTTAAAAAATCTATTTTTTTTTTTTATATTTTCATAGTATGACCTTATAAAAATATGTCCCTAAAATAATTTTTCGGAATTTGAATTATTTTCGGAGTTACAGCTAAATTTAGTTTAGTGACTTGTCCTCAAACTTTAAGCGCGTTTTTCTTGAAATTACTTTTTTAAATACGGTGTGCATGATTACTCAAATTCTAATCAACCGATTCACTTGAAAATTTACACAGAGTTTCTCCATACATTAAACTATTGCACTGCGAAGCGTTTTTACAAAAAAAAAATTTTCTATACTTTTAAAAAATTCCCAATGGCTGAAAAACAGGAGAAAAAACAAAACATTTTTTTTAGACCGCCGCCATTTTTTGAAAAAAATTTTTTTTTTTTGAAACGGATCGTAGAGCGATAAATGCATCTTTCCTCTTTAAGGATTATTATTAATTTTTTTTTTTAAGGTCACTGGAAGGATTGATATCCTGCACACCAGGATGTGCGATTTTTTCATCAGTCCCCACTTTACCGGTCTGCAGTTTTTGGAAATTTGAGTTTTTTTGTTTTTTTTAATTTTATTAATGTTTTCTACTCGGCTGCCCAATTTTAGAACACAATATCTGAAAAATTTTAATACCTGATTTTTTTTAGCATTGTTGCATTTTTTATAACTTTGAGACTTTAATTTCAAGTATTTTTTCTGAAAAATATTTACATTTAAGTATTTTTTCTTCATAAATCAAATTTTTTATCAATTTGGGGCGCAAACTTTTTTTTAATTAAAAAATAACTGTTTTTTAAAAAAATGTATAGTAAAAATATTTGTTGTTTTTTTTTTATCGCGACCGAAAAAACACCTAAAATTTGGGCTTCTAAACGAGAATACTCCCTTAAAATTTATTTTCTCTAATTCACATCATTCTATTTTTTATAATAATGTAACATAAAAAATAAAAAATTTCTTAAATATTTTTATATCTTCATAAAATTAAAAAAATAAAAATACATCTTTTTTTAATAACAAATTTTAGGATTTAAACATTTTTAATTAACGAAAAAAATTACCTTCTTAAGCGTAAATCCCATCAGATTGTTATTAACTCTAACTAACATTGAAAAAAAAAAAAAAGTTTATATTCAACCACAATTTTAATAAAATAAATTTATTTTTGGCAATGAAATTTTTATCTTAATTCATGTTCTCACTATTATATACTTTGTAATAGATTTAAAAGTTTGAGTTTATGTGATATGAGAGAAAGTTGTAAAGAGAAGCACAAGTGCGTGTACACTCAGCTAACGTCTAGACAAGACTGAAATCAGACGTTTACCTGTGCTTCATACAAGCCTCTCGGGAGCACATCCTTTCTTTACCGGACTTATGACTTCTTTATACACACGAACACTATTCGTAGCGTAGTATTCAAAAGAAACTTGTTCCTTTAATTCTTTTGTAAAACTCCGATCAATTGGTCCGGAAAAACGGTTTCACGGATTTATTTTAACCTGGGGACACCGGTCACCTCATCAATATTTATTATAAATAAGAGATTTACTAAAAAAATGTTTTTTTACACCTGTTTCTAATCAAAGCTGCAGGTGAAAAACATTTTTTTTTCAAAAAAATTACAGAATAATCTCAAGAGAAATTTTTTCAAGGTTTTGAAATATTGATGAGTAAAAACCAATGGATCTATTTTTATTTAAAGTCAAATGGTTTAACAGAAAGTTACACAAATTTTTTTCAGTCGGTGGAAATACGACAGTAAGCTAAAAATATTTTTCTTTTAATTTTATTTATAAATAAAAGTTTCTTTTTGTGACTAAAAAATTTTTTCCAAAGTACAGAATTTTAAAGATAAATTTAAATTGAATTAGCATTATTGTTAAATTATTTTTTGCAGTGATTCAAATTTGAATAAAAATACAAAATTTTTTTTTTCTTCAATTCTGAATGGATCGATTTGATTTTACTTAGCAGCAATTGTAAATTGCTAATAATTAATTTGGAATTGAATAAAAATTAAAATAACATAATAAACTAATTTTATTGGGGATTTTTAAAAATTTTTTTAAGATTATATGAAGAATTTATCAAAATGAATGTGGGTACTCAAATGAAAGCTTTTGATGAGTGTAACATCAGGATGAGCTTATATCGTTAGAAATATGACCCAGTAAACAAAATACACAGTCATTCCTTAATTATTGACATTTTTCCAGATATAAGTTCATCTCGATGTTACACTCATCGAGACCTTTCATTTGAGTACCCACATCAATTTTTTTCATATATTTCATATATATGATATTTCTCATATTTGTGAAATATATAAAATATATGAAAAAAATCGTGTGGGTACTCAAATGAAAGCTCTCGATGAGTGTAACATCGGGATGAGCTTATATGTTTAAGAACGTCAATAATTAAGAAATTACATTGCAATTTAACGAAAGTCATTATTTAATAAAGCAAAATTTTATTTATTTATAGATCACAAATCACGGCAGTCACATAGTGACTGCAAGATTGCTATTAGTAACAAATAAATATTTTACGAACCTTCAAAGTTATAAATGATAATCACCAAAAAACTACGGAGCAGTATTTAATTAAAAAAAAAATTTGTTTAAATAGCCTAAACCTTTTGTAACTAAAAAAAGTTAAATTATTAAAAAAAAAAATCTTTTTAGAAATCGTAAAATATTTATCCAAGATTTATTCCAAAACTAACAAGTGGAAATAATATATGTTAATAAAAATCTTTCCTAATGTATAAGATATGATTGAAGAACTCAACATGAAAATATCTTTAACTGAGTGATTAACTTACTTTTGTTGATGATAATTATTGTTATACAGGTCATATAAGACACGCACATCAACTCATAGAAATTTCTTATTAATATAAATGCTATTGCTATACATACAAAGGTAACCGAAGATGTATATGTATATATATCTACTCTTCAAAGTTTTCTAACGGTTTGAAACCGGTACGCGGATTCATTGTATTTCAATTCCCGTCGTGACATTACATTACCAATTACATTAATTTAATAAATGGCACAATAAAATATCAATAAGAACGAAATAAATAACAATGATAGAAATGAAGAAATAAATTATTTTCGCGCCGCTATTCAATAAAAAGAAAGTCAGAAAGTCGAAAAAAAAAGCACACCCCCGGTGGTTACAATTGCTTAGCACGAAAATAAAAAGATTTTAACAAATATCGGCTTAAAAAGTCACCGACGATTATTCAGTCGTGGACCTCACAAATAAAACAAGTAATGTATAAACTTCTGGGTGTCCGGTATTAAAGACCTCCCGTCATTTCTCTCATCCCATCCGGAATCGAAGAAAAATGTATTATATCGGCTGTTATGTGAACGATGAGGTGCGAGTGTAGTGTCGCCGCGTGAGCCTTCCTCAACACAATAATAACAAAAATAAGCCGACGACGACGACAACGACGACGATTTTACCTTGAGTATTTTATCTAAGTGTCCAGCGGCGTTGAATATAAATAAAATGGACAAAGTAGTGGCGGCGGAACAAAGAAAATTAAGAGAAATAGGGACAGATTTGATATTTGAATATTTCTACGTACTTAGATTATCATTGTCATTATATTCTTGAGGCCACACATAAGCCGATTAAAGTTTTAGGTCATCAGAATTAAACTGATAATTTTTTTTTTTTTTTTTTATTTTTTTGAATAAATATGTAGCTAAATAAAATTTGATGAATATTTATGTTAGAAATTTTTTCTAATTTGAGGTAAAAATAAAAAAAAAACGGCGGATTTTGTGAAAAAATAAGGAAACATTATTTAAACGGAAACGACTAATTCTATGAAACTCAGTGTTACGCAATCATGCAACGAGAGGAAACTGAGTACTCTGATAATTTATTATACTTTTGAGAGATAAAATAAAAATATTACTAACAAATGGACTATAAATTTTTAATATTTATAGATTATATAATATTTCTGCATAACAACTACGTAATGTAATTTCAATTTATTTTAAAATCCATTTTATAAATAACAAAAAATGTTTTTATTTAAAATTATAATTATATAGAAATATTATTCAAATTACTAGACAATTTAAAGAAAAATTTATAAAATTGATTGAAATAAATTTAAAAGCTTTATAATTATTCACTTTAAGACTAAATAATTACAAATTACCAATTCTGCAGTAAGAAGTTTAACCGACAATGCGCCACCTGTTGGAATTTTTCGGTACTATCTTCAAAAAAAAATTATTAGATTAAACACGGAAAGAACAAGATGACACTTGATATCATCCCAGATTATACTCAGTGATATCTGTAGTAAAAAAAATTTCAGATAGTAGCTGATATCTGGATTATACTCATTATAATCTGGATTATACTCATTATAATCTGGATTATACTAGCTACTATCTGAAAATTTTTTTACTCAGTATAAATCAGGGATGATATCCAGTGTCATCTTGTTCTTTCCGTGTAGTTGAGCAAAAAATTTTTTTAATATTAAAAACTTTAAAATTAATTAAAAAATTTATTTTTATATCAAATAAATGTTTTAAAATGTTAATTTTTTATGCCAAAAATATCAATGTGATCAAATTTTAAAAATACAAATATCTAAAGTTTGAAAGTTTTTCTTATACTTTTTAAGAGTAGCATATTGTCCACAAAGTAGTTCGAATCTTAATGAAAAATCTTTCAACAAAAATATAAGATAAAATACGTAATTCTCCAAAAAAATTAAAATATTCATAAGACAAAATTTTTATTAGAATAAAAAAATATTTCCCCTAATCGCTTCTATAAAAAATAATGTTATATTAATATCAAAATTATGTAAAAAAACTAGTAGAATATTGGATAAGAAATTCCGTAAATAATACATTCCATTAAGTTTACTGGTTGATTATAAATAATTAATTTTCACTCGGCACTTGCCTAAAGAAAGTTTGATTTGACCCATGTTTCATAAAGTTATAAGTTATAAATATTTAATATAGGAAACCATCAAATTTATAAAAAAATCAATATCTTTTGAATAAATTAAATAAATAGCGTATTGTGTAATAAAATGAAATAAGCTTTCAGCCACTTAGTTTTTACAACTAATAATATGTAATAAGAAAGTTTATGTGTTTATTTATAAAAAATTAATTAATGTTTAATTGAAAAAATTCTAGACGTCTGACACGAAATAGAAATTAATTCTTAGCTCAATCATAATGAAATTTGATATTATGAAGAATGAAATGTACGTAATCTGTAAGTAGAATAATCGCATCGATGGTTGCAATATTTTTTCTGTGTTGTACTCTCCTTTGTAAGTAAAATATATCTTCTGTATCGTGAATTATAAAAAAATTTTCCCCGAAGATTTTTTTTTTTTTTTTTTAGTGCATAAAATCTCGACAAAATAAAAAACCAGAAATTTTAAGTGATCGATTTGGCACGGAATATCTTTTACACCACCGGCTTCCAGCTTTCACCTGATACTTTGAATAATTCATCAATTTATGATGACAATGCGTAAGAGAAAGGCTCACTGTGTTCATCTTCTTTCTCCACGTACTAAATGTAACAAGATCCTATAATTGATCATTATCACTTATTCATTAACAAACATTTGATATGAATAAACTCTCAATATTTCCTTGTCTTTGTTTTCCTAATCGCCTATCGTCGAATAATTAATCTACTTTTGTTTACAATTAAATTTATGAGATTTTGACATCGATAAAAAAACTATCTTGATTCAAGCGAAGTAATCTTGATCCAATAAATTTATTTTAAAGACAAGAAATCGTCGTGCTTCGATAATTTCTTGTCTTGAAACTCGTAATCTTGACTCAAGAAACTTAACTCTTCGATTGGTAACTATTGTCACTTAATCCAAGAATAATAACAATGATCTAAAAAAAATTTTGTTTTCTTTTGTGGAATTTATATTCTTGGTTCAAAAAGTATTTCTTTCTTTTAAATGCTTAAGGTAGTACCTTCGGTTAGAGATTAACCGTTCAGAATTTAATGAAATTTGATTTATTAGTAAATTATAGTAAGATGATAAGCCCACTTAATTTTCGAAAAGCTCAAAAAAACCAGTAAAAAATTTGAGCTTTTAAAGTATTAGAGTTAAAAATTAAGTCTAGTGAGAAATGACAGTTTTTATTTTATTTTAAATTAATAAAATAATTCAGTAATAATTAATAAAAAAACTTTAAAAAATGATCTCTGCTTCTCTTTCTCTAATGCAACTTTAAATAGGAAAATCAACTACACTAAAAAAAAAAAAATTGAATCAAGAGAAAAGTTCTTGAACACAGAAAAAAGAAAAATTGAAAAATTTTATTATATATTGTAAACGTGGCTCATTGTAAAGAAAACTGGAAAAATAATTTAATATTATATTTTATATTTTTGAGTTGAGAATTTGCAGAAAATCCTCCAAGTGTTCGTTGACTAGGCTACAATGTAGTTTTTCCGTGAACCAAGAAAATAATTTTGAAGAGTTTCATTGTCTTTAATTGAAACGAAAAATTCTTGAATTAAGTGAAATTTACTTAAACCTAAATAAATTTCTTGATTTAAAAATTTTTCTACTCAAATCAAGAAGATGAAATTTATTAAAATTATTTAGTTGATACAAGTAAATTTTTTTTTTGTGTACGTAAATCAAATAAGGATTTGTATAGAACATTTGACACTTGAAATATCTATGGTACTACCGTAAATGAAATAGTTTTGTTTTTTTTTTTTTCAATGTAATTAACAAAATATCAAAGTTTCCCCCAAAATATAAATAAGTCCGTTCAAGTATTAATATATGTCATGACACGAAAAAATAATCGAGATATCTTTAATTGAACTCATATAATAGCTGCTTTTTAACATAATTAATGCTATTTTTTAAAAAGTAATTTAAAAATTTAACTTAACCGGCTTTTAATGTATTATTCCTCTCAAATTTAACTTTCTCAAGAGTACTTGTAAAAAATGAAGTAATCAACATGTAGAGAAAGCAGTATCTCCGACAATCGTAAATTTTCAATATTGTCTTTCAAATTTATGCTACATTCACAAGACACGCATGCAGTAAATCATAAGCTCATACTTTCATATCATGATTGTCAAATTTAAATAAGATAATGATAACTCTAAACAGCAGACCTAAAATAGGTTTTAAAAATTTTTAAACTTGTGATAAAAACTGGATTTCACATCTATAAGATTAATCGAGTGAAACTGCCATGCCGGACAATGTTGACAGTCGTCGTTTTTTCGTTATATAAAATTATCTAGTCAAGTTTTTACCCTGAAAAATTTATAAAACTCTCGAGCTCCCAATACCAATGAAGAATGTCAAATCCTTTATACTTTAAACAGTTGTAGAAAAATTAAAAGTTAAAAAATAATTGACGTTGTCCTGTATATCCGGAGGATGTAACTACGCTCTTAACGCATGCACGCGATACCGGCTTTTAAATACGGAAAAAGATTCTTTAAGCATCCGGTTTCACAATAATATTCCAAACGTCATGTCTCGAAGCACGGGTTATGTGTTTGAAACGTAACGATTAAAACGACTTTACTTTTTATTTATAAGTATTTTACTCGGTAAAAAACTTAGCATTCAATTCTAGATCTTAATAGGCATTACAATTACAATAACAATAAGAAAAATTCTCCGATATAGATCATTTCATTCATTATAATTTTTTTTTATACGATTAATAAAATAATAATAAGATCAATTTATTAATAAAAGACAAATGCAAATATGATAAAATCACTAATCGACTAGCCTTGGATTAACAATATCCTTTCTCTTTTAAATTCTTCAAAACATGTTCTTGTATTATTATATATCCTATGAGCCAGAATCAATTTAACTATCAGTAAAGTCAGATAGCTAATAATTATTTTGAGCTTTTTGATGACCAACAGGCTTATCAATTCTTAGTTGTATCATAAATAAATAAATAAATAAATAAATTTGAATGATTTACATTTTATCATCTTGACATTCTGCATATAATAAATATACTAATATTTATAAGTCATTGTCATTTTAATATATGTCATTGCCACTAAAAATTTTTTTACTCGACTCAGTTCAATTCAAATTTTCTATCGTATACACTTTAAAGATAATTTATCTGCTTAACAAT
>JZSA01002257.1:0-32714 GCA_000956155.1 Cotesia vestalis
TTAAAAATTAAAAAAAAAAAAAAAAAAAAATCTTCACGTTAATTGTTTAATAAAAAATTTTTAAACTCAGTAAAAATAATTGTCGAAAAATATCTTCAATTTCTAATTTTTTTTTTTTAACTAATATCAGACTTTTGAAAAATAGAAATTTTAATATAAAAGATTTTTGAATCATTTGTATTAATTTGTAATAAACTTTAAACTTACGATTGAACATTATTCTGTGGTAAATATATTTCTATCTCCTTTTTTCTCACGGTTTACTTTCTCTCTCTAACAAATGTTGACAATAACGTTAGTGTGACGGTCGTGTATTTTACATTAAATCACTTCAAGTAACAGTTATAGCAATAATAGTAGTTATAATCTTAAAAAACACGAGATAGAATACCTATCATATATTCATTATAATGATTCATAAATACGTGTTAATGTTAATTAATAATTGATGTTTTAAATGACACATTAAAGGTGATGATGAACTCATTTTAATGATAACTATCATTTTTCAAAATAAATTAGTAAAATATGGGTACAAGATAAGACAAATTTTTGTAAGCCTGAAATTGCACTGTACTTTTTTAACTATTGACGTTTTTAAAAATATAAGCTCATCCCGATGTTACATTCATCAAGAGCTTTCATTTGAATACCCACATGCATTTTTTATATTTTTCATATATACATATATATTATATATATATAAATATATGAAAAATTGATGTGGGTACTCAAATGAAAGGTCTCGATGAGTGTAACATCAGGATGAGCTTATACCTCTTAAAATATCAATAGTTCACGCGAAACAAGCGCATTTCTTAATTATGTATCTAGAGATAAAGCATTTTTGAATGCAGCCTAAAAACCATAAATTGACTATTGGTGAGAATGATATGAAATCTTGAAAAGGCACAAATTCAAGTCAAGACCTTTACAACGATACCAAATTTAACCAGAAAAACTCATTTTATCATATAAATACACTGGCCACAAATTTTGCTTATTTTCTTAATAATATAGATTATTTAAAGAATTTTGAAAATTTTTCCCATAATCAAAATTGAATAGATAATTTTCGTTGATAATTTAAAAAAAATATAAAAATGTAAATTTCTCGATAATCGATAACTTCTTTCATGTCATTACATGAATGGGCGTGTACATTTAAATTTACCAACTTTCTTTTTTTCGCACTGCATATGTCGCAAAAAAGTGAACAGAAAAAAACATAAGAGTGGAAAGTTTTTGTAAGAAAGCGAAAGATGTACAAGAAAAAAGATGTAAAAAAAATAAATAAAGAAACATCCTATACAGGGTGTGAATTCCCCGACAAACTCAAAAGCGGTTGACTTTAATAGAATTTTACACGACCAATGTCTGATCATATTAGTCGTGTGATCTGATCACGATAAAATACTCAATTTTAAATTTAAGATTTCTTTATCTAAATAAAAATTTTCTTACCTGTAAGTTTTGTTCAAGCTCCTTATTCACCATTTGTGAATTTCGAATCTCGCATTCAATCGTACGTAGTTCAGCCTCATTCGAATATTTTCGTTTTCTTTTCGTACAATCATCAGAGTCTGATGAATCTGAATTGAGATTTTCAATCGTTTGATTAAGCTCCGCACGACGTTTTCGTGCAACTAATATTTCACATCTTTGATTATCATCTTTTGATTGTTCGCTTTTTAAACTAGTAGAATTATCCAATGAAACTTGAAAGGGAATTTTAGTTAATCTGTAAGAAAATAGAAAAATCAATCGTAATTTTCTTAGGATTGTTTTAAAAAATTGAGAATCATTAATTCAGAATATAAAAAAATATTTTTTAACAAAAATAACATAAACGAGCGGTATTCATTTTTTATAAAAAATGTTTGATGTTAGTGACTTTTGATATTTTACGTGAGTGAAAAAAAATTACCTTGCTCTTAAATCGGCTATAATATTTTGATATTTTTTAGCTTCTTGATTACGAGCTTTCTTAACAGCTCTTTCAATATCTCTTCTTGACATTTTAGCAGACTTTTTTTCTTCATGAAGCTCAGCTCTGGCATCAGCAAGATCTTCCCTTAATTTTCTCGCACCTTCTTCGAGCCACTGAATTGTTTTTCTAAGCCTAGTAGAATCATCTCGACGATTAACACTTATTAATCGTTTGTGAGGTATATCTGGATGTATGGGTGGCTTATTTTTAACAATTATCGAATCTCTACTGTCTTTTTGTAAATTTTCTTCATCATCAACAGTAGTAATCGCTGATGAAGAAATCTCTCGATTATTTACAGCGCAATGCGAGTCTGTCAGCTTATCGGTAGATGATGTACCAGTCAACTCTTTTAAAGACACTGAGTTAGACGACACAGTACATTCATCATCTTTCGAGTCTCTTCGAGGTGCTTTCGGAATTTTAGATAGTGGCAGCTCGTCCATTCGCCGCTTTCTTGCCACGGGGTTCGATTCTACCCGCGGCGAAACGTTTTTAGTTGAACGGCTTCCTTTTACTTCCATCGTTGTGACGGTGCCTCTCGAAACAATATTCATCTTCCTTCTGTTATCTAAAGATACCAAAAAATTCAAATTTTTTTTATTTTGTTTGTTTTTACGGCGCATTTACGATAAAAAATGTAGTGAAAGAAAAAAATTAAGATTTCGATAGCTTTTTTGCCTTCAAAAGTTGGAAAAAAATTTTGGCTCATATTTTTGGATAAAATTTATATTTTAACTTTTTTGATATATTTTTTTTTTAAAAGAACATAAAAAAATGTACAATTTGAAAAAAAAAAAAAAAAAAAAAAAAAAATTAAATTAAAAATTTGTAGAATTTGTTAAAATTGTGATAATCAACTTTTGTTTTTTTTTTTTTATTGTTCATTTATTATGTATTTTTCACAAAAAAAATATATCAATAAAATCAAATAGAAATTTCATTTAAAAAAATTAAAATTAAAATGATTGAATATTTCCTTATAAATTCAATAATCAAACATATTTTTTGGAAAGTTATAAATTTATCTAGAATTTTTCAGGCTTTTCTTATGGTTAATATATTTTTAATTAAAAATATAAAACAAGAATGAAGATTGAAAAAAAAATCTCGACACTCGGCACATTGTGAGAGAATTGCAACGACACTAAAAACGGTACTTCTGTGGGACAGTACTGTAGAACAACAAACAGCAAATTCCGCGCGATGGAAAACTCTATTCGAAAACTATTTATAAGTTAATTACTATCTCACATGGTTTCTTTAAAATAACAGAGTGTCACGTAACAATTTTAAGAATGTTCGTACGCTTCCTTATCAGGCCATGCTGTGCATTTGATGGCGCTTTTGCACTTAATGATTCGCTTAATTGTTTTATTATTATACTATTTTCCGATAATTAAAAATTGATGATTAGTTATAAAGTTAATTTTGTACTAATTCTTTTATTTCTTACTAGTATATTGAATTTCAAAAACTTCCAATAAGAAAAATTCTATAATCACAATGATAAAAAAATGAACGAGATTTTAGAGGAAAATTCTTCAATTAAAAAATCATTTTAAAGAGTTTGATCATTTTGGATTAAGTGAAAAAATTATTGAACTACACAGAAAAAAAAACACAGAAAATCCTGGCACTAAGAAAATTTTAAGGAAGATAAAAGTTATTTTGGAGCAAGAAAAAATTTTCTTGACCCAAGAAAATTTACTCTCCACACGAAAAGAACAAGATGACACTAGATATCATCCCAGATTATACTCAGTGATATCTGTGATGAAAAAAAATTTCAGATAGTAGCTAAAAAAAATTCCAGATTATACTGAGTGATATCTGGATTATACTCATTGTAATCCAGATTATACTGAGTGATATCTAGATTATACTCATTATAATCTGGATTATACTAGCTACTATCTGAAATTTTTTTTCACTCAGTATAATCTAGAACGATATCTAGTATAATCTTGTTCTTACCTTGCAGTCAAGAATTTTTTTTTCAGTGTAAGTTTTTCTTGATTTAAGTAAATTTTACTTGATTTAAAGATTTTTCTACTTGATTCAAGATAATCAAACTTTAAAAAATTATATTCTTAGTTCAAAAATTTTTCTCTTAATTTAATTTAATAAATTTAATAGCAAAATTATTGATCAATTTATCTATAGATTAGAATCCAATGAAATATTTTTCCCAGACATCCCACACATCAGAAAATTATATCAAGAATAAGATAAACCTAAAAAAAGACTCAAGCACAGAAATTTAATGACCCAAAGTCTCGATTTCCGACGATTCTGCTTGTTCAAATCAAATAACGAAAACAACTAACCCATGGATAGCACCGTATATAGAAGTGCACCTAATAATAAAAATAAACATTGAATGTACGCGGATAAATCACATGGATGTTAATTGATACACGAAGCTACACGGCAAAAATACTCAGGCGCTCGGTTTGAGTGGGCACATCAAACAATTATTTACAGCATTAAAACTATCACTTTCTTCCTCTTTCTATTTAACTCTATCACTCTCGTACAATTTGATATTATACGTTTCCCTTTTCCTCTTATACGGTTAATGTTGAACTGCAACTTAACATCACAAAGCTATTCATAGCTGTGGCCAATTGGCCGCACCCTCCGGCGGTGCCCAACTTATGTTATTAAATTCAAATAAATCGGGAAAAAATTATCAACTACTCGCTTAAAAATGCTTAACGACTGCAAAAAATTATTTTATTATTTTTAAGATGTATTTCACTAAGTACTTATTTCATTACAGATAATTGAGTCAGTCGTTATGCCATATTACAGTAATGAAACCATGAGATAATGAAAACGTTTAATTGCATTGCATTTTATTTTTATTTATAAAATAAATTATCGTAAAAAATTTTTAAAATTTAAGTTTATGCTGTGAGACTACAAGGAAAATATTTTTGAATATTTTAGGTAAATTTTATGAAGAAAATGCAAATATCAAACGGACATTGAACCTTTTATACTATAAATATAATTACGAACGATAGAAAAAAAAAACATAAAAACGTCTAACTAAAAATAGAGTTAAATTACGTGTTCCTGTACACAAAGACTTGACGTAATGTAACTAGTAATTGCTTAATTGTGTATTTTTTGCTCATATTGAGTTAACATTACTTAAAATGTGATAATCTTACCAATGAGATTAAGTGACTCTACAAATTATAAATTCGTGAAATCACTATGCTTTTATTTTGCGTATAATCTCAGCAGAACCAAATATACACTCAAAAATTTAGCAGCTACCGCAATGCGAGAGACACCGTCACTGAATAAACTATAACTAAAACTAAGCGATGAACTCGAAACAGCGAGTCTGTTGTTACTAATAGCGCTGCTGATGACGATCATCACGATGAAAATTAAGAAGAGATGATATAGCACGCTTGTGCTATATCGCGCTTATAAAAACCAGCATCTCTTTAATTCAATTATCAATTTATCTCATTGTACGCTTTTGTAAACTTTTTTTTTTTTGTATAAAAATTTTATAATAAAATATGAGTTTGTTTTAATTGAGTTTAATGCAAATTATTCAATAAAATAAGAATCTAAATCTATTTTTTCACTCATCATGAGATCACTAGTAGAAGATGTAAAGATTTGAAATTTGAATAAAATATTTCTTTTGGTATTGGTATTTAAAGATCGGCTAACAAAATATTACGAAATTTTGATTTGGACAAATTTTAGTTAAAAAAAACACCCTTCTAAAAATTTCTGGATCTTTTAAAATCAGTACAAGGTATTATTCAAAAAAAATTGAGCCAAAATTTTAATGTCGATTTGACGATTTTCAAAAATTCAAATTTGACAAATTTGTCATTTTTCAAAACTTTTTTCAAAAATATTTTTTTTTCAATAGCCCCAAGTGTCCCCTTTTAAACAAACGAAAGTCCATCCGTGTATCTGTAATAGTGTTCGAGATATTACAAAAACAAAATTGAAAAACTGGAAAAATTGGGAAATTTTGAATTTGCATATCATTTAAAAAAAAAATTTTTTTTCCTTTGGCAGAACTTTGTTATATGGTAAAAAAATTTTTCCGACCTAAATTTGTCCAAATCGAAAGGGGTCGATTGATACTATTGGTCGATTTGACATAGAATGACTCTTCCATTAATCAGCGAATAAATTTATTTTTATTTTTTTTTTAGAGCTGTTTGGTAAACAAACTGAATTTTAAGTCTAGAGAAGTGGATGAGAATCAGCGAGTTATTTATACAAAAATTTTAGCACTCTTCAAATTTTTTTAACAAAAAATTAAAGATTTTATTTGAATACTTTAATGCCTTTCTTTTAAACTAATTCTTCATTCGTGTTAAATTTTTAAATTCTAAACCTTAAAAAATATGCTAAATTTCTTGAAAAGCAGTTCGAATATTTCATTCATTCCAATTCCAGAATCTAAATCCCTTAAAAGCAAATCGCTCTTTTTTTATTTACATTCTCAGACTTCCAATCATAGATCATCCGTTTATTTTTCTGACACTAAGTCTGGAGTTTGGAAATAACTTCAAGTTGCGACAGTCTCTACTGACTCGGCGATTTTTTTGTTTTTATAAGTGAAGTGTATGAACTACTTTAGTCAATTTATAGAAGGATAATGATTATATGAAATTTAATGAAGTGTGTTTATTGCAATAGCTTATTACCTGTTTGACAATTTAATAACATATTAAGCAACAAATGATTGGACAAATAATATGTAGAATAAAAGTATTCGAGTTTGATATTTTTATTTTATTTTTCAGATGTATCTAGTTATTTTTTTTTTCTGTGTACAGATTGATAATTATTCAAAAAGCCAAAAAACCAAAATAACAAAGAAAAAAGTACAAGTTGCAATAAGTAATCTTTAAGTTCAATGTCTATCCCTTTTAATGAGTTACTATCGTACACTCAAACACGATTACCAACCAGAAGTGGGTTCGAACCCCAATCCGGGCTGAATAGAATTTTTCTCTACAAAGTGTGATCCATTAGCTTCTGATAAAATCGGCTTTGAAAGAAGAAAAATAGTTGATTATAATCGCAATAAAGAAAATAAGGAAGGTCGATGAGAAAAGTATTGAAAAACTCAGAAACTTCAAGACCGATTCACTTTACATTAGTGTTAATGACCGTAAACTTTTAAACAACTGTAATTTAAAAAGTAGACTCTCTTTGCATTTTTACGGTTCAATTTTTCCTGATCAAAAAGGTAAAAATTCCGTAAATAAAGATTAAGAAAAATAGGAATCTAATCAGAATCTAAGATAAAGTATGCCTTAGATCTAAATTATTTTTCCCGGGTAGTATCTCGAGTAATGTACCCTTAGTCCTCCCTCGCCCCTATTGATCGACGCCTGTGCAGTGACGACTTTCCCCACAGCAGCCTCATACCGGAAGTAATCGCCATTCATTCACTATTCTGAATACGGAGACATATTCGTGTTCTACTTCTACCATATCAAGCCTCAAGTTTCTCGGCCATTGCACCCAATAAGGTATTATATCTATTGCTTCTTACTAAATTTCATCTCACTAGTTTTCCTAATTCCTTTCAGCCGCAAAAACTTCACCAATACTTTAATAGGTCACATTACTTTCCAAAAACACGAAAATTAATTCTTTTTTCATAGCTTTAAAAAATCTATAATTTAGCATGTATGTGTCATCAATAAGTGATCTCTAATTTCAAATAATTACAAAAAAATATCCGTTGATTAGGCTACTATTTATCAGAATTATCTAGTGCATTGGTGCGGCATGCTTTTCGCAAATGACGTCAACACACAAGTGACCGAATTCTGTTATCTTTGCATTACAATTGTAATTCATAAAATTAACTTCAATTTTATTTCTTAAAGTTCTTAGTTTTTTTTTAAAGCATGTAAAAGGTGTCAATTGTTTATTATGCGCAGCTATGAAGTATATATTGACTTGTATAATAGGATCCAGTGAATTTAATTGAAGCAATACAACATATTGCGCTTCAACCACCTTTTTTATTCTAAAACAGAAAAACTACACAGAAAAATAGAAAAATTACAGTTTCAAATTGTAAGTATTACAAATTTTATAAGAATTACATTGAAAGCTTTGAAAATTAACATTTAAAGTTTGAATTTAGAAGAATGTTATTTCGAACTGTAATTTTTATAGTTTTTAATACGACGGGACACTTATTACACAGAAAAAAAGGTTCACTTGAGTCAAGAAAATATTTTTCTTCTGAATTATTTTCTTGAGCAAAAAAAATTTTTTTTTTGATAATAAATTTTACTTATTCCAACAAAATTAATTTTCTTGCTTTAAAAAATACGCATCTTGATTCAAGAAAATTTATTTAAGTCAAGAAAATCTTCTTTTGAGAAAATTTAGCCTCTTGCTCCAAAAAATTTTGTTCTAGATAGAAGTAAATTTTCTTGCCTTGAGAAAATTTCTCTCTTACTCCAAAAAATTAAATGTCTTGATAATAAATTTTCATTAATATTTTTATTGACTAACATGTTAAATCGGAAGATCAATTAATATTGAATCATTTTTTTTTCATTCAATATGTATAATTGCACGCTAAAATAATAGAAAATGGGTATCAAATATTCAAGAAAAAAATTTTTTCAATTTTCCCTAAAATATCTAAAAATCTTGATAAAATATAAAAATTTATTGTATCAAGTATTTATGATAATTTGCATCAAGAAAAAATGACTTCCACCAAGAATAGAATTTCTCAAAAAATTTTTACTTCAGCCAACACAACTTCGGTCTTCCTTCAGGCACCCGAAAATTTTTTTGAGCCAATAATTTTGTTCTCCAGTCAAGAAATTTTTCTTTCTGTGTAATTTTTCGAGTTTTCTTTTTTCCGTGTCCATTTTAACATTGAATATTAAGTATTGATGATTTATCAAGTAACAGATTACTTTGTATTAGTAATTTAAAAAAGTTATGTCAATGATATATAATAACCGGCCAAAGAGTAACTTTCCTGACATATTGACATAATGTTCATATAAATAAATACGTACTTCAATAATACCGATATTCAATATACTTTGTGTCATAATTGTATAAACTTTATTCAAAAACGTAAAAGCACATTCGCTATATTAGAAATTTATTATTTAAAATTATAGATCTATGTACTTTCACAGAATAATAATAGCAGGACCTTGAAGTTTGATTGAATAAAATAAAGAATCAAAACAAAAAGTTACGTAATTATTGTTACGGATTCACAGTTGTTTTGACTGCAATAAATTGTTTAAGACTTGTTTGCTTTAAAATAATTTTAACATTTTTGCATGAATGATCGTAAAGTTTGTAGTAAGAATTTTTTATAACTTCCGTTTAGATAATCGTGAAGCGCGTAGTTCTGGTTATAGTACATTGCTCTTTAAAAGCACGCAATGTTATGTCTTACTTCCGTTCAAAGGTTGTTTGTTAGCTTCTTGAATTTCATGAACTTCTTTATGGACTCTCCTGATTATCAAATTTTTAATTTCAACAAAAAACGATATTATGAAGTTCTAAACACGTAATAATGTCTATTTCAGGTTTTCTACGCGTGCGCACGTGTCTAAGGTGCGTTTCTTTTAAATCTGTCGGTCCAGTCAGTCCAAAAATTTAAATTAAGCCCTTATCGGTCGTCTTTCAATCGCTATGAACCATGAATATTTCAATCAGTCCATTAGTTAGATACTAAGATAAAAATTCATCAATACCTTTTTACTCCTGTGCTTAGTGTCAATAACCGAGTATCTAATAAGTTAGTAACAGATGATAACAAAACATTTTCTTCTATTCATTTATTTAAAAATGCTCGATTTAAGATGTCCGTAAGTAACTGTGTGGTATTTGGATGATTCACTCAATTTTTTTTTTTTTTAATTAAATTAAAGTTAGCAGTCATTAGAGAATTTTTAAAATTTATTTAACAAAAAAATTAGTTCCAAAAAATGATTTTTAAAAAATTGGATTTTTAATTTTTTTATATTTCTAAAAGTCAATTTTTTTTCCTAATTTTTTTTGCCATGATTTATTTGTTAAAAAAAATTCTAAAAATTATTAAATTAATTTCCATTTTTAAAAAATAAATCTTAAATTAGTTACAAAACTTATTTATATTAAAAATCTGATGGAAATTTTTTTTTTTTCAAAAAATAGGGAAAAATCAAATAATTTTTTGAATTTTTGAAAATTATAAAATAGGCAATTTAAAAAAATAATAATTTTATAATAAAAATATCAAATTTCTTAATTTTACCTTGAAATTATTACAAAATTAAAAATAATTTAAAATTCTATTTTTAATTCATCTTCACTCAATATTTATGACGAGTTTTTTCCACACTTTTACTCAGTCACTCTCTATTTCATTCACTCATCACTTATTTCTATCACAATACCTTTCTCAATACGTATTCAATATTTATATATAGCTTTCATAATTTATAGCTCACTTTTATTTTAAACTCTACTGAAAGAAAAGTCAACAAACGCTTTTCATCACCAATCAATCAATCAATCACTAATTATTAGATATTTATCAAACATTTCTATAAATCAATTATTAATTTTTCAGCTATAATTTCTAAAGATTTGAAATTTTTTAAAAATATTTTATACGGAAAGAAAAAGATGATTGGATATTTTTTAGTGAATTCTTTTTTTATTTCAGAACTAATTCAATGATACCAAAAACGACTAAAAAATTGGACCCAAACTACAGAGATTGATATGATAAGATTAAAAAAAATAAAAAAATTTAATTGTTCAATTAAGTATTCGACGCTGAAATAAATTTTTTGATTCATCAGCAGAACTTTCAAATTTTTACAATCATTGAACCATAAAAAGTGAATTTATTCTTCTCTAACTGTTTAACAAAAACAGTAAATCAAAGTAAAAATACCAAAACAAGTTGCATGATAAGCATTTGAAGAGTACGATGACGTGAAACAAGTCTGAATAAAGCGAAACAATCTCCAATAATTAATTTTTAAAAAAATCAAGAAAATTAAAATGTCTGAGATCGAACATCTGTCTGTATCACCAGTTCCATCTCAACCAGTGGGAACTTTAGTTATCCAACCATCAAGTTATCGTATTTTACGTTCGCCAAGTCACGAGAGTGTCACAACAGATTTATCACTATTTAGCGTTTCGTCATTAGCAAGCAATGCTAAAAGTAGTAATCGGTTGACTACTTTCAAATCTTACAGTGATGCACATCTTTCGGGACGTGGATCATCACCAAATCCTGATGCTCGCGATAGTCAAGGAAACCGGTAAGATCATTGATAAATATCGAAAAATATAATAACCCATAAAATAATCTATATTATTAAGGGAATAAGAAAAATTTTGAGAAAAAAATGTCAATAATTAAGAAACGACGTTGTATTTTGACTACTGATGATATTTTTAACGATATAAGCTCATCCTGGTGTTACACTCATCAAAGCCTTTCATTTGAGTACCCACATCAATTTTTCATATATTTTATATATTTATATATATGAATATATGAAAAATATATAAAAAATTATTAACTAAAAACGAATATTTTGTAGGCCAGCAGACATACCTGAAATTTTGTGGTTTGAAGAGGAAACAGAATTAATCCGTAGTTGCGCTGCGCTTTCATCAGCCCTTGGCCTACAAAAAAGTTTCAGTGCAAGCGACGTATCACAGTTACCCAGTCCTGAAGCATCCTGTCCTCAGGCACTACGCTCTGCAGTTTCGGCGTTGGCTTTAGATTCAGCACATCGTGATGGATTTTTATTGGAACAGGCTCGTCTAGATCATGCATCCAGATCTTGCAGCACTTGGGTAGCAGTTGGTGACATTGCCAGTACATCACAATTACCGAGTCCCCATGGAGGTGTTTCTCAACAAATTTCATCGTCATTGCATCCGCAGCCTATACCATTCACAGCTGCTGATCTTGTCAAGTCTGTTAATAAAAAAGTTCGCCAAAATTATATACGCCGGAGGTAATTTAATTTTTATTTAAACAAAATTTTATTTAGTATTATTTTATTAAAAATGATAAATTTTTTATTGTAGATTATTGACGACCTACCGAGCTCTTGAAAGACTCTCTCAAAGTGAATTTAATTTAGACAGACTGGAAGCAGCTGCTTCCGCTGCTCAAACATCAGGAGTTACTCTTATAGTGCCTGGTACTATTCCAAGCATAACTGGATCGGCGATTGTTAATCGCAAGACAAATGATCATCCGCTTACTGTTAATGATGTTGAACGTGAACGTGGTAAACAATTAACAAAGTATGAAAGAAACATGATGATCTTCAACTGGTTACACAATCTAGATGATGATCCTGACGACAGCCTTCCAACAGAGAGTGGAGTAAAAGTGCTAAAAAATGAATAGTTTTGTTTGTTACTGGTGTACAATATTTAAATAATGTGTTAATTTTTGTGATTGATACACATTTTGTTTATAAATATATATTTAATTGATAAATTTACATTTTAATAGTATTTTGTTCTAAATCTTTAAAAAATATATAGAGGAGGGGAAATAAATATTTTTTAGATACATATCACGTTTAAGGATTTATAAAACCACTTTGAAAATATTTAATTAGTATTATTAAAATCAGCCGACAAAAAAACAGTTTCTGAATCATTTTTTTAACAATAATTTCCAATTTTAGACAATATAGACAATCAAGCAACATAAAGTTTAACAATAAATAACATTTTTGTTTCAAGTTGTGTATACAATTTGATTTACACGTATGGAATAATTTATTTTTATGTATTTTAATCGCAAATTATCATTAAATTTGAGAATTATTTAGTAATTTTTTAATCCAATTATTTTTAAGAGTTCTTTAACAAATAAATTATGTAAAAAAAAAAATTTACGTGTAGAAATTTTAAAAAACTAAAAATATTAATTTGTTCCAATATTTTTTAAAACTAAATGAAAACTAAGTTAGCCGACATCTAAAAATTTTTAGAATTTTTTTTATTAAGAAATTATTAAAAAAAAATTTTTTTCAAAACTATAAAAATTACAAGTGCAATTTTTTAAAAATACCATTTAGTTCTAATTTAATAATTAAAAAAAATTAATAATGTCGATTAGTATTATTAAAACTGAAGCTAGTTGACAACTGTCAATTTTTGAAAATTCTTAAAACAAATAAATTACAATGATAAACATGCTTTTAAAAATTTCCACAAATAATTCTTTTAAATTTACACATTTGGAATTTTTTATTAAATTTTTTTTATAATTCCATTGCTAAAAAATTCTAAAAAAATTTCGAATGTTTGTTGACTTTAGTGTCATCAATATTTTTTAGTATTATTTAATTTGTTGAAGAAATTCCTAAAAACTGTCGAATATCTGCTGATTTTAACAAATCATTCATAATAATTATAAAAAAAGTTTACTTTATGAAAGTCCAATTTATACCAAATAAAAAATTTTTTTTTATATTAATTTAACTAAATAAAATTTGTATATTCAGTAAAAATATGATAAAATTAAAAATAATCAACTTAAATTTTTAATTTGTATTTTTTGTATGTATTAAAAAAGATTAATGAATACTTTTTAACAGTATATTTTTAGCCTTTACTCTCCATCAATTTACAAATTACGATAAAGCAATAGATCGTCAAAATGTACAACTTTCAAAAATTTTAAGATTACATTGATCGAAAGTTATTTCTACTTTTTGTTTCTTGTTTAAATTATATAAAAATTAAATTTCTTTTTTATTTACATTTTAAACGGCTTACCTCATCACGCGGCAACGTCTTGCTTTCACGTAATGACTGCGCTACTTCTCTTTTTCTCTTCTGAAGTGCAGAAACTTCTACATGCAACGCCTCTATTGAAGATAAAATTTTAGAAGAAGACACTAGCGCTTTGATCTAATACACTGCAGATACTATAACTATTATCTGGATTTCTCGATTGAATTCAAACATTATTTAAACATTTGTCATTAGTTATTTCATCAAATTCAAGTAATACGTCTATCCTATCCTTGAATATAAAATTAATAATTGAACTGAAGTTAGTTTACTATCGAAAATCTCGAAAGAATGATTACTGATTCCTTATTGGTTAAGATTAAAGAGCGCGCGCATGCGCGCAATTTGAATTCCTAGTTGAAATTTATTTTATCAAATGGATACAATTTAATAAGTATTTTCTACAATGTAAAATAATTTTTTAATAAATTTTTTTTAATGAAAAAATCATCAAAGATCCTATAATATAAAATTAATGACTGAACCGAAGTTAGTTTAGGATCGAAAATCTCGATAATCTCCAAAGAATGGTTGCTGATTCCTTATTGGTTAGGACTAAAGCGCGCGCGCATGCGCGCAATTTGAATTCTTAGCTGAATTTTATTTTTATCAATTGGATACAATTTAATAAGTATTTTCTACAATATAAAATAATTTTTTAATGAAAAAATCATCGAAGAATCGGAGACAAATTCTAATAGCTAATTTTTGAGAATTTTTAGATTAATTTTAGCTTAATGATTGAAAAAAAAAAACTAAAAAATTGCATAGAAAAAACTTTTGAAAATTTCACATGCAATTTTTTTATAATATTTTTTCTGTCAAATAAATTGTTTATAAATTATTAAAAAATTATTAAAATAATTCAATTATTCATTTTTTTTAATATTAATTTGAAAATACTTCACCTTTTTTATCAGAAAATGTCAACTAAGCGACGCCAGTGATCAACACTGAAAATAATATAACCTCAAATAAGATAGATGCGTACATTGGCCGCCGAATTAGCGGTTGTCATCAGCAGTTGTTTTTGTGTTTAGTGATATTAATAAGATTGTTAATATTTTTATATCAATAACTATTATTTAATTGCAATAGACTTGAAAAAAAAAACCAATCATGTATGCCGACGAAGGTAAATTTATATACAAATAATTAAAATTTTTCCAATTGATTGCACGTATTTTTTTGTTTTTTCATTTGCGTCTATTTTACATTTTTACAATAATTAATCAATATGATTTATTTATTTTCTATATTAAATTAATTTATCAGTATATTTTTTAATAATTATTACCTAAGAAATTAATTATTTAGCAATTATTATTTTATGAGCAATTAATTTGTTTTAATTTTAAACAAAGTTAAAGATAACCTTAAATTTTAATTGTTAAAATTAAAAAAATTGAATAACAATCAATTATTTCAATGACATTAAAGTTAGTAGTCACTTGCTTATTTTTTATTTTTTTTCAACAAATAAATTTGTTCCGAAAAATCATTTTAAAAAAATTGGATTTTTTATTTTTATAAATTTCTACATGTCAATTTTTTTTGCCATAATTTGTTTGTTGAAAAAATTCTTAAAATTATAAAATATCTGCTAAATTAATTTTCACATTATTACATAGTTTTTTTATTTTTTACAATCAATTTATTCTAAAAAATTAATTTTTTCAATTAAAATATTTTTACTGTGAAATTTGTGAAATTGAAATACAATTTTTATAATAATTTAGTTCAATAATGAATTAATTTATTAAAATCAATTGATAAATTACTAATAAAAATATTTGAATGAAATATTATATTATTTAGATCCGTACGAGAGCGAAGACGCGGAGGAAATTTCATCTAAACTATGGCAAGAAGCTTGTTGGATCGTAATAAACGCCTACTTCGACGAGAAAGGTCTGGTGCGTCAACAGCTGGACAGTTTTGATGAATTTATTGAGATGTCTGTTCAAAAAATAGTGGAAGACTCACCACCAATCGATTTAGAAGCAGAAGCTCAGCATACATCAGGCCTAGTAGAGACTTCAGTTAAGCACAAACTTAAATTCGAACAAATTTATTTATCAAAGCCAACTCACTGGGAAAAAGACGGTGCACCGTCACCCATGATGCCCAATGAGGCACGTCTCCGTAATTTAACTTACTCAGCACCCTTGTACGTCGATATAGCCAAAGCAATGCTAAAAGCAGGAGAAGATCCAATAGAAACTCAACATCAAAAAACATTTATCGGTAAAATTCCTATAATGTTGCGTTCAAAATATTGTTTACTTGCAGGTTTATCTGATCGTGATTTAACGGAGTTGAACGAATGCCCACTGGATCCTGGTGGTTATTTTATAATTAATGGCTCTGAAAAAGTACTAATAGCCCAAGAAAAAATGGCAACTAATACAGTTTACGTCTTCAGTATGAAAGATGGTAAATATGCTTACAAAAGTGAAATACGTTCATGTGTTGAAAACAGTTCACGACCAACATCAACACTTTGGATTAATATGATGGCACGTAGTGGTGCAAGTATTAAAAAATCAGCAATTGGTCAACATATAATTTCAATTTTACCTTATATTAAACAAGAAATTCCAATAATGATTGTCTTCCGTGCTCTGGGTTTCGTCGCTGATCGTGACATTCTTGAGCACATTATTTACGACTTCGATGACCCGGAGATGATGGAAATGGTCAAGCCGTCTTTGGACGAGGCTTTTGTAGTTCAAGAGCAAAACATCGCACTTAATTTCATTGGTAGTCGTGGTGCACGCCCTGGAGTTACAAAAGACAAACGTATTAAATACGCACGAGAAATTTTACAGAAAGAAATGCTGCCTCATGTGGGTATCAGTGACTTTTGTGAGACGAAGAAAGCTTACTTTTTAGGCTACATGGTCCACCGTTTGTTGTCTGCAGCATTGGGACGTCGTGAATTAGACGATCGTGATCACTACGGTAACAAACGTCTTGATTTAGCTGGCCCACTTCTTGCCTTCTTGTTTCGTGCTCTATTTAAAAATCTAATGAAGGAGGTTCGTATGTACGCACAGAAATTCATTGATCGTGGAAAAGATTTTAATTTGGAGCTGGCTATCAAGACAAAAATCATCACTGATGGCTTGAGATACTCTCTAGCCACTGGTAATTGGGGTGATCAAAAGAAAGCTCATCAAGCACGTGCTGGCGTCTCCCAGGTATTGAATCGTCTGACATTTGCATCAACATTGTCTCATTTAAGACGTGTCAATTCGCCCATCGGTCGTGATGGTAAGCTAGCTAAGCCACGTCAATTGCACAACACTCTATGGGGAATGCTGTGTCCTGCTGAAACGCCAGAAGGTGCTGCTGTAGGATTGGTAAAAAATCTAGCGTTGATGGCTTACATCAGTGTGGGTTCACAACCTTCTCCAATTCTTGAGTTCTTGGAGGAGTGGTCGATGGAAAATCTTGAAGAAATAGCACCCAGTGCCATTGCAGACGCCACTAAAATTTTTGTAAACGGTTGTTGGGTAGGCATTCATCGTGATCCTGATCAATTGATGGCGACTTTACGTAAATTGCGTCGTCAGATGGACATTATCGTATCAGAAGTATCAATGATTCGTGATATTCGTGATCGTGAAATACGAATTTACACTGACGCCGGTCGTATCAGTAGACCTTTGTTGATTGTCGAAAATATGCAACTGTTATTGAAAAAACGCCACATTAACATGCTGAAGGAACGCGATTACAACAACGACGGCTGGCAAGAACTGGTCGGAAGTGGTGTCGTAGAGTATATTGATACACTTGAAGAGGAAACTGTAATGATTGCAATGTCACCCGATGATCTAAGACAAGACAAAGAAGATTCTTACTGTGCGACCTATACCCACTGTGAAATTCATCCAGCAATGATACTGGGTGTTTGCGCGTCAATTATACCATTTCCCGATCACAATCAGAGTCCTAGAAATACTTACCAAAGTGCTATGGGTAAACAAGCTATGGGTGTTTATATTACAAATTTCCATGTTAGAATGGACACACTTGCTCATGTGCTTTATTATCCGCACAAACCACTTGTCACGACACGTTCAATGGAGTACTTACGGTTCCGTGAATTGCCGGCAGGAATAAACAGTATTGTTGCTATTTTATGTTACACTGGTTACAATCAAGAAGACAGTGTTATCTTGAACGCAAGTGCAGTTGAACGTGGTTTTTTCCGTTCAGTTTTTTATCGATCGTACAAAGATGCTGAGAGTAAGAGAATTGGAGATCAGGAAGAACAATTTGAGAAACCAACGCGGCAAACTTGTCAAGGAATGCGTCATGCTATTTACGACAAGCTTGATGACGACGGTATTATTGCACCGGGAATTCGTGTTTCAGGTGATGATGTTGTTATTGGTAAGACTATTACTTTACCTGAGACTGATGACGAATTAGAAGGAACGACAAAACGATTTACTAAAAGAGATGCATCGACTTTCTTGCGTAACAGCGAAACAGGAATTGTTGATCAAGTTATGTTGACTTTGAACAGCGAAGGATACAAGTTTTGTAAAATAAGAGTTAGGAGTGTACGTATACCCCAGATTGGTGATAAGTTTGCGTCGAGGCACGGACAGAAAGGTACTTGTGGTATTCAGTATCGGCAAGAGGACATGCCGTTTTCATGTGAAGGTTTAACACCTGATATTATTATCAATCCTCACGCTATTCCATCTCGTATGACAATTGGTCACTTGATTGAGTGTATTCAAGGGAAGGTTTCTGCCAATAAGGGCGAAATTGGTGACGCTACGCCGTTCAACGATGCTGTCAATGTACAAAAAATTTCTACTCTGCTCCAAGAGTATGGCTATCATTTAAGAGGGAATGAAGTTATGTACAATGGACACACTGGAAGAAAAATTAATGCCCAGGTTTTCTTAGGCCCTACTTACTATCAGAGATTAAAACACATGGTGGATGACAAAATTCACAGTCGTGCACGTGGTCCAGTACAGATTTTAGTCAGACAGCCTATGGAAGGTCGTGCTAGGTAAGATAAATAAATTTTTTAGATAAAACTTAAATTTATCAATATTATAAATAAATATTTTTAATTTTTTTTTTTTTTTTTCAGGGATGGAGGATTACGTTTTGGTGAAATGGAGCGAGATTGCCAGATTTCCCATGGAGCTGCACAGTTTCTACGTGAACGTCTATTTGAAGTATCCGATCCCTACCGTATTCATGTTTGCAATTTCTGCGGGTTAATTGCAATCGCTAATTTACGTAACAATACTTTTGAATGCAAAGGATGTAAAAACAAAACACAGATATCTCAAGTAAGACTTCCTTACGCGGCTAAATTATTATTCCAAGAACTAATGGCAATGAATATTGCACCGCGACTTATGGTAATGTAATTGTATAAGTTTCAAATAATTGTTTAATTTCATAATTTAATAATAAGTGTAATTTAATTTGAATTAAATGTTTTTTCAAAAATTAAAAAATTTATTTATTTAAAAAACATTATTTTAATTTAAATATAAATTTGTGAATGCACATGAAATACTTTTACAAAAAAGCATCATTTTTTTTTTATTTATATCTTATAAAATTTTTTAATTCACAGGTTTTGATGTATGAAAAAATTTCTAGAATAATATTCCGAGGCAATTTTAAAAATATTACAGGAAATAATTTTTCAACCTTGTCCAGTAATTTTTTCCTCACTAAATCTTTTCTAAAATGGTTAAATATTATAACAGCATAAATAGAAAATTTATTTTTTATTTCTTCAGATAATATTGCTTTGCGGATCATAGAATCGTTCACATAAATTGGTAATTGACATTCATTCTTTTTCCTCGGGAAATTTCCTACAAGAAACTTAGTGTTTTATGAGTCTAAAAAATTTTTTTTAGGGAGATATCGAGAGTTGAAGAAAGTTCGAAAATTCAGATTTTTGACTCCGAAACATAAAAGTGGCCATAACTTTTCTAGATTATACTGCGTAATATCTGGATTATACTCATTATAATCTAGATTATACTCATTGTAATCTGGATTATACTAGCTACTATCTGAAATTTTTTTTTTTCACCGCAGATATCACTGAGTATAATCTGGGATTACAATGAGTATAATCTGGGATTACAATGAGTATAATCTGGGATTATAATGAGTATAATCTAGATTATAATGAGTATAATCTGCATTATAATGAGTATAATCTAGATTATAATTAGTATAATCTAGATTACAATGAGTATAATCTAGATTATACTAGCTACTATCTGAAATTTTTTTCACCGTTAATCTAAAAATTAATAATAATAATCCTTCAGATTTTTGAACATGTACCCCCGCTAAATTTAGACCAAGAAAGTGTCGTTCAGTCGGTAAAAAAGAAAACAACTAAAATCACAAATGATTTTTAAAAATTTTTATACAACAAGAAAACATATTTAATTGTGACAATTACTTATTAATAAAATAAACTGTACAATACATGTTATTTCCTAAAAAATAAACAATTCTTATTTTATTACTACAAATTAATAGCGTACTTATAAAATATAATTATTTGTTTAATATAATAAGAATTTACAAAATAAATAATCTAAAATGCATTGAGCAAATGATAGCATTAAAATAAATCTTAATTAATTAAAATTAAAGCCTATATTTTCTATTATTATTTTTAATATTTAATTAACTAATATATAAATCTAAAACCAAGATATGTATAATTATTTACTTAAAAGTCTGTTTAGCCTTTTTTAAATTTAAGTAATAATATCGCTAAAGTTTGGAAAATAATAATCCAAATGAAAGTTGCGAGAAAACCTTCATAAACAGTCGGATTGGAGATAGGCCAACCCCGGGCTAACATAGCGCGAATTGACTCGGTACTTTTTGTCAGAGGTAGTACATAGCTAATAGCACGTAGAACAGGATGCATTCCTTCGACTGGCCATATTATTCCGCAGAGCATAACGATCGGGAGGAATGAACCCATCGCCATGTATGTCGCACTTCTTTCGGTCTCACACACGCAAGCAATCACGAATCCTGAAAGTAATAAATCATATTTATTTCAAGATTATTTATATTTATGTTAATTAGTGATAGTCTTACCGAAACACATCCCACAGAGACCAGTGAGGATTGTCAAAACAGTTACCCAGGCAATTTCACCCTCGCATGTCAGTTTGAATACAGCAAATGTCACTATTAAAACCATTAAAGTTTGCCCGGTCATCACGACAAATTGTGTAACCACCTGACTGAATAATATTTCCGTTCCAGTTAATCCTGATACTAGACTTCTTTCAAGAAGACCTTCGTTACGTTCCAGTAACATAGCACCTGATGTCAATGCGACTGATAAGAAAAATATTATCCTGTAAATTTATATTCAAAAAAAAATTAGTAATTATTTTATTGATGGCTTTATTATTTTGGAATATTATTACTTACGTTAATATAATGCCTGGAGCTGCAAAATCTGTGAAATTTGGTTCTTGTGGTCCATAAATTGGTGTTTTAAACTAAAATTATTTAATAAATATTTCAATATTAATTAATTCATTTTTAGTAAAATTTTTATTTTTTTTTAAATTTATTTATAATTTTGTTGTAATAAAATTTTGGAAAAATATTTTTTATTTTTTTATACGAAGCATCAGAGAGTGCTTTACAATCGAAAAAAATTTTTTTTACAAGTCGGGTCAACCTTATTTTAGGCCAGAACTAGGTAAAAATTTAATTAACATTTTCAATTTTTTTTTTTTTTTTTTTTTTACGTCGCATTTATGATAAAAAATGTCTTATAAGAAATAAATAAAGATTTCGATAGCTCTTTTTCCTTTAGAAGTTGGTAAAAATTTTGGCTTTCATGTTTTTGGATAAAATTTGTATTTTATCTTTTTTTGATATTTTTTAAAAGTATATAAAAAAACAAACAATTAAAAAAAAAAAAAATTGATCAATTTAATCAAAAATTTTTTTTTCAAATTTGAAATTTATGATAATTTCTTTTTTTAATCAAAAAATTTTTCATCATTTCTATGCATTTAAAGTAAAAATACATTGTTTCACAAAAAAAAAATTTTTTTGACCAAATGATCCTTTTTTTTAAGACTAAAGTATAAATAATCATTGAACATTTATATACTTACATCTATCGGGATGCTCGCAAGTTTTTCACTGTTATTACAAGCGACCATCATCTCTCTAGCAAAGTCTTGAAATGAATAGTAAAAATCACGCTGCAGTAACTGACCAATTTGTTGATCTATAAGTAAGAAAAAAAAGAAAGTAAATTTTTTAAAGACTTCCTTAAAAAAAAAATGACACTAAAGTTAGCCGACATTTTTAATTTTTTGATTTTTTTAAATTTATTAAATTAGAGCTAAAAAATATTTTTAAAAAATTACACTAATAGTTTTTAAAGTTTTTCACAAGTGAAAAATTTTTTGAATTTCTTTTTTTTTAATAATTTTTTCAATAAAAAAAAAGTTCTAAAAATTTTCAGATGTCGGTTAACTTAATCTTCGTAAAAAAAAATAATAAACTTACTAGACATATCCATAACGACAAACATATTAGCAGTTTCAGCAGTGAATTCATCAACATCAGTAGAGCTTTCTAGTCTTGCAATAAGCGAATCCGAATAATTTTTAGGAAAACTAACGGCAGCCCATGCCCAACCTTTTTTAACAGCGTGTCTCGCATCATCTTCTTGTTCGTAATTAGTAAAAACAACTTTACGTTTTTTCAAGTGTTTTAAAAATCGACAACTGAGCATTCTTTGGTCACAACCAATGGTTGGTAAGCAAAGATCGGTACTTCTATTCAACTCATTATTAACAACGGCAATTGAAAGACCAACCGGATCTTTACCGATTGACAAACAAAATATTATTATCTGTAGGACCGGCAGTCCAATTATGAAAAGCATCATACCAACATTTCGCCACATCCACAAGAAATTTTTCCAAATGAGCGCTTTCATGTGCTGTGGATCAAGCATTTTGAAAGTATTACGGCCTTTCTCTTCAGGCGGCAGCTCTGGTATGTGATCGTCGTCTGAAGTAACAGCAATACTGCGTCGACGACTAGAGATACTAACGTTATCACCGAATTCACCGCTCATTTCATCATCGACATCAATATCCGGCGGTACACCTGTTACACTGCTGAGGATACTGCTGCGCCGTCTCAGTCCCATATTTTGCCGTCTGCTTAACTTGAGAAAGACTTCCTCGAGTGTGTCCATTCGATGCATCTCCATGAGCCTTGTTGGTGATTCTTCAGCAAGAAATCGACCGCCTCGCATCAAACCGATTATACTTGCCTGTCGGGTTTCTTCGATATAATGAGTCGTTATTATTATTGTTCTTGTACCGTCTTTGGTGATTTTAACCAAATGATCCCAGATACTTTGTCGCAGAACTGGATCTATTCCCACTGTCGGTTCATCCAAAATTAAAAGCTCCGGGTCTGCTAGCAGAGTTGCGGCTATTGATACTCGCCGTTGCTGACCACCGGATAAATTCTTAACAAATCTGTTCTCGTTTGGTAGATCCAGAAGCTTTAATTAATATTTTTATTAATTATCAATTTTATTTTTGTGGATTGTAAGATTATTACGACTTTACCTTGATTAGAAATTCTAATTTTTCGTCCACTTGAGTTGTAGTCATTCCAGCGCACCATCCAAAATATATAAATGTTTCACGGATAGAAAATTCTCCGTACAATGCGATTTCTTGAGGCATGTAACCCACACGTGGACCTGGTACTCCAGATCCTTTGGATCCTGGTTTTCCTCCGAGAACCTGAAAATAAATTATATTTAGAAAAATTTTACACAGTAAAAAATTTTTATATCAAATATTTAACACAAATTTTTTTTTATGCGATTACAGAAAATTTTTTAATGTGTATTGGATTTTATTTGAGTGGATATTGAGTGTGACATGTCAAATAATTGACTAATTTTTTTTTTGGTAATTGATAAAGGATTATTAATTACTATAAGTTAAAAATTTTTTAATTAAACTGAAATTAAAAAATATCTATTGATTATTTAATAAATTATAAAAAAAAAATAGACATTTTAAAAAAGAAAGACACTATTTTAGTACCAATTTGTTGTTTGAAAAAAAATTTTAAATTGCTAATTTAAAAAAAAAAAAAAAATTTGATTATCACTCTTTTAACAAATTTATAAATTTTTTAGAAAATTGCAATATTCATTCTTGTAAATAATTACTTTATTTTTTAATGCACATTTAAAAAAAAAAATCAAATTTCTTGACCCATCACAATTAAAATCCTTCATAACAAATTAAGGAGTTTAAAATCCTTAAAATAAATCAGATAAACGGTCAAAAACCTTATTTTTACAAAATTTGTAACTGAAATAAATTTTTCCAACAGAAATTTAAAAAAGAAAGCAAAATTTTTAAAAATAATTTTCGTTTAAATTAAAAAAAAATTCGGATTGATTTTTGGATATAGATGATGAATAATAAGTAAAAATAAAATTTTAATCTCCTTAAGTAAAAAATGTAAATTAGTTCAAACCCAAATCTCTCCAGCATTTAAACGGCGTCTTCCCACAATGCATGAAAGCAATGTAGTTTTACCGCATCCACTTGAGCCTAATAGTCCGTATCTACGTAATCATAAAAATAGGAAAAATCATTTATTAATTTTAATATAAGTGGTTTATTAAGTTATACAACATCGCGTGACTTTTCCATAAGGATACTCACATGCAACCCTTGGGAACCGTCATATTAAGTCCATCAAGGACGATATTCGGATTGCTTTTAGGCCCATACTTTTTGAAGGCTCTTCTTACACATATCGCATGCCGCCTCCGGGTATCTAAAGTCGACACCTGAGGTTGAAATTGTGCTCTTCGAGTTTTCAATTCAATAGATGTTACTTTGGAGCTCGTACTCGTAGGCTCCGTAGGCTCCATTCTCTTAAAAAATTTTTCTAAAATTAATTCCCAAATATTTATTAAAAAAAAGAATTTTTTTACTTTAAACTTGATTTATTCTCCCGCTTACTCTTCGAATTATTTATTTCTTACCGCACATGATTTCATGTTATATACCTATATATTTTATATATAGGTAGGGTTAGCATACCGTGATGTAACAGACTCTCACTATCATAAGCATGCTCGGCTGGACCGATTGCCCGACTAGCGACCAGATAATTTCTGGTGAAATCAATGCGTTTATTTTTTATTATTCTTTTTTTGACATTATTTTTATTATTATTATTCATTAAACGCTTCAATACTACACAGGAATTTATGAAACATAAATATATGACACAATATTAATTAAATAATAAAACAGAATATTATTACGTTTGAATGTAAAAGTAATTTCTCTCTGGATTTGGGAATCCCGAGTTACATCACAGAGTATAAAAATAATAAAATCGGGGACAGGAAAATTTATTTATTTTTTTTTTTTTTTTTTTTTTTTTTTTTTTCATTATTTTTGTTATTGCTCGATTAAAGTACAGTAATTGATGCTGACTAATCAAAACTTAAACTAAAATAATGTTAAATGTAATCAAAATACACACAAAGAATGTATGAGAAAGCTTCATAAGTTTTAAATGTCAGATATTTGTGATGCAATGAAATTTCATCATTTTCATCCAATGTTAAATAATAATGTAATTTATTTTTTGAAGAAGAACTTTTGAATATTTAAAAAATTAAAAAAGCGCGGCAAATTTAATATTTAAATATTAAAGCGCGTAAAATTTTTGATTGTTAATTCATGAATTTATAAATAATTAACACTCACATAAATTAACACTGCACATTTATTTAATTATTAATAAGTAAAGATGGAAAAATAAATTACCCGTCACTGAATCACAATCCAAATAGTTGAGTAAATAATTTAGCAGGAAATTTAAAAATAAAAAACACAATGAAGAAAGAACAATAAAAATAATAATTGTTCGATTACGAGGTCTGAGAAACCATTAGGTCATTTGGAGTAAGAGAGCACTGTGGCCAGGTGAATTTGAAATAGAGAGTGGTTTGATCGGAGTTAAATTAACTTGTGGAAGTTACAACCAACTGACTAAGACTGTGAGGCTCATGCGGACGGTAGTCTCAAACTAAGAATCAAACCGCTTGTGCAACATTTACTGTCTCCTCACCTGTGCTGCTGCTGCTGGCTCGCTCACCAACAGACCCGATGACGTGTGCCCTGTATGTCGCAGATCGCAACAAGAAGTTAAGCGTCAAGGGGCAGAGACGTAGGAGGCTTTCGGAGGCTGTATCTTTCTGCGAACCATGGACCATGAACGTTGAACGGTGGATTATCCCGCGGGTTCTGCTGAGTTGACATTTATATTTAACATTAATTAGTAATTTTTTATAAACATGCACTTTAACAACTGATTGATCTTGAAATATTTTGCTTTCAGGATATAGCGTTGAAATGTTCAGAAAATAAATTAATACACTGAAATACTGTGAAGAACATTTTTTTGGTTTTTGGTGGGGTGAAAATTATTCAATGAAAAAATTTTTATTTTCATTTTTTTTCAAGAAAATTTCTATTTGATTTTATTGATATAATTTTTTCGAAAAATAAAAAAAAAAATTTGATTCAACTTTTTTTTTTTAATTGTTCGTTTTTTTATGTACTTTTCAAAAAAACATATATCAAAAACATCAAAAAAGGTAAAATAGAAATTTAACCAAAAATGTGAGAGCCAAAATTTTTTCCAACTTTTGAAGACAAAAAAGCTATCAAAATCTTTATTTTTTTCTTTCACGGTATTTTTTATCATGAATGCGCCGTAAAAATGGGCACAATTGAAAAAAAATGTTAATTTTTCACCTAGAAATTGCTAAAAGTAGAGTAGACCCCACTTGTAAATAATAACCAGAATTTTGTTTTTTAAATTATTCAAAATACAGAGTTTTATTTTTTTGAGATTTAAAATTTTATTTATTAATTTACATGAACGCCTATCGGCATTGTACATCTATTAAGATATTCTTGAAATTATAAAATTCTAACTCGAAAATTACACAAAAATGAATTTAAATTCATGAATATTATTAATAATGTTACAAAATGTATTTTTTGACATTGAAGCGGCCTGGTATATGGGAACCACCAAAAAAGTTCACTGTGTCATGCAGGGAGTAATTTTTTTAGTTTTTTTTCGCATAAAAAATCGGAAAATTGGTATTTTAAAATTAATCATGAAAATTTGTCAAAAAATCGTTTTTTAATAAATTTCAAAATTTTTTGTCGCCTGGAAATCTTTAATAAAATTCGACCATATAAGTTTAGAGATTTAGAGTATATTTTTATGGAATTTATGAAAAAAAAAATCAATTTTTTAATCTAATTTTTGAAATTAAAAAAAAATTATTTGATTTTTATTAAACTTCAAGAAAAATAAATTTTATTGCTCAAAAAAAATTTTAAATATCTTTTCTACAAATAAAAATAAAAAAATTACCAAAATTTTGAGTGAAATACAAAAAAAAATTGTAAGACTTTTTTCATAAAAAATTTAATCAATCCTCTGTAAGAAAATGTCTTAAAATTTTTTTAATTAAAAATAAAAATTGAATTCATGATTAAATTAAATAAATTTTACACTGCAAAAATTAAACACCAAAAATTACCATTTTAAAATTAAATTTTTAATTTTTTTCTATTTAAAATTTTTATCAAAACACCCGAGATATTGAGTCTTTTTTTAAAGTAATCTGAAGCATCAACAAGAGAAAGTTTTAGCGCTTGCAACATCGCACAAAAATGACTAAGCGATAATTAAATAAAAAAATTCAATACTAAAATTAAATTTATCAAATAGAGAAAGATATTTTTATTTTAAAATGTATTAGCATAAATCAAATGAATAAAATATTGGAAATTTTTAGAAGAACGTACGGAGTATATATGATAGAGAGTGGGCATGAAGAAGAATAAAATAAGTAAAAAAAAAAAACAGATACTGGTCCTGGTAGATTTGAGACACGGTCGTTCTTGATGGGACTCCCCC
Organism: Cotesia vestalis; assembly: GCA_000956155.1. Taxonomy (NCBI): domain Eukaryota; kingdom Metazoa; phylum Arthropoda; class Insecta; order Hymenoptera; family Braconidae; genus Cotesia; species Cotesia vestalis. Next base: position 27,899 of record JZSA01002257.1, read on the forward strand.
ATTCGCGTACGAGAAATAAAACTTGCAAACTTGTTTGAGTGACTTTGGACCGTACCCAAGGATACTAGCCCCTGACCTGACCTGTCCTTGCTTACCAAGTGATTGCGCAAAAGAAGATACATCCTCAGTTGTAAAAAAAGAGTCAAATACGATGATTAATAATTGATTTGTGGATAAAAAATTTATTCTAATTAAAATAAAGTAACTGCGTGATAAAATATATTAAATGAAGGCGCTCTTTAAAATATTAAAAAGTTCAACACCGATCTATTTGTTGTAATGAGTCACACTTACTCTGAAGGCCATTTTCGTGCAGATATTCTAATCAATGATAGTTTTAAGTATGTAAATTTCCGTCGATCCTTTCTAAGAATTTGCGGGACCTCGAAAACTACCTTGAAGAGAATTGGATCGTCGGGAATAATTATTTTATTCTGTTAATCTTATTTTCATTCGGCAAACCCGTTTTGTTGCTTAAACATGTGGAAAAAAAAAAAAAAATAAGAAATAGGACGGAATTAAAAAAAAAAATTTTTTTTTGCATTATTTTATAATCTTAAATTTATTTAAGGTAAAAGGTCAAGTAAAATGTCACATAAACTTTTTAATGTAGGATTAAAAAAATTAAACATTTTCAAAAAATGAATTTTTTTTTTTAATTTAATTAAAATAAAATTACAAGTGTCAATAACTAGATCTTTTACCTTAATAAGTTCTACGAAAAATACTAGATTAAATTTTGTTGAGTAGTATTTGAGATAAAGCAATTTTAAAATAATAATAATAAATTGAATGAATGTAGGGATGAGTGAGAAAAATAAAAAATAAAAAAAAGTAATTTAGAAGTAATAAAAAACTATATATAAATATGAATATCCTATAATTTTTCATATACTTTTATATCTAAATATTTATATAAATATATTTATATACTATTTGCTTACTCTGGTCCTACTGCATGCGTATTTTTTGTACTTAAAAAAAAAAAAAAAAAAAAAAAAAAAAAAATTTAAATAGCTTATCGAACGGCAATAACGGGAAGGTCTTTTTAAAAATGAATTTTCAAACAAAAATATCTGTCAAATGCACATATTAATTTAGCGAGGAAGTAAACGATATATATTATTTATAATTTTACTGAATAAACTGGGTCTGCTTACAGGGGAATCAACCTATTTATGATTATGGCATGATGTTGGGCCATATCCTGATTCGAAGAATTTATTTCTTCTTTTTGATGTCCGATGTGATATCAAATGTAACTACAACACAAAATCAATCCACTACTTACAACTTGAACACTATTACTGTCGAATGTTCAATTACCAATCGACTATTTGCAACAACGATCGCAATCCCGCCTGCTAAGCATGTTTTTAGTTTGTTTTTTTTTTATTTCTTCATCCACAGCATTGCCAATTTTTGATCCCGTCCTCCAACTATACGATTTTTAATACATATTTTTAATCATTGTGCTGAAATTATATTTAATTTTATATTATTATTATTATTATTATTATTATATTATTTATTATTATATATTATTATTTAAATTAATATTACACTAGTTACTTTTAAAAATTATTCGACACCAGTGATAATAATTAAAAAAAAAGCACAATGATAGTGCAACATATCATACTCACGTTATGATTTATTTATTTATTTGATGTACCTTACAGGATTACCTAAAATTATTTTATAAAATTATTTTTCGGTTAATTCTGTGAAGAAAAAAATTAAATAAATTAATAAGTTTGTTTTTAATTAATTAATTCTTGCCGTTTATTTATTTTAAATTATTTCTTCTTTAAAGTACTTACTTGCTTTGTTTTGTAAAAAGTGCAAGTTAAATCGAGTAAATAAATAAATCTCCTATTAATTAATAAAAAAAAATATTTAAATTAATTATTAAATGTATTAAAGGATGACTAATACTTTTTTTTTTTATTGATAATAGTCTTCATTAAATATTTCAAAGTCGAACAAAATTTTTTAATTTTAACTTCAATTGATTAAACAGTTTTTTTTTTTTTTTTTGAGGTCATTGATGTGAGGTGAGACCAGGAGGTATGGACGTATCCAGGCTGGAAGACGTTCTTTCCAGAGCTGGTGTAGCGCGTCGTCGTGGATTGATCCTCTTGCCAGTTCACGCATTTCTCGAAGAAGCTGCGAGGGTTTTCTGTCACCGAGTGTCATGTCTCTCAGAAGCTTGAGAAATTGTGTTTGTTTGGAATCAGAGAAACGGCTAAGTATAGCGTTCTTTATTGTAAGATACTTATCTCGTGGCGGTGGATTGCTGATGATGTCCCAGAGCTGATTTAGGATGTTGGGTGGAAGAGCCTTCAATGTCTGACTGGTGAATTGTGGCAGGTTGAGGTTGACAGCGCACACGTGTTGTGAATCATCGGTTTGTGTGGCTTGTAATGAGCGTTGTTGTTGTATTTGTATGTTGTTGTTATCACCATCGTGGCCACTGTTGCCTGGAGTCCCATGAGTCTGTGTCACGATGCCTTGTCTGGACGAGCCACTCGTTGGGTTGACCGGCGGGTTACTTGGTGGTATTTCAAGGTCAAGTAAAGAGCGATCAAGATTGTCTGATGAGTTGTCGTTGTCGTTTGGGAACATCGTGTCTTTTTTTGCAGGAGTTCGAAACATGTGCTTTTAGGTTACCGGCGTCACTTGATGTTATTACTCAGGTTAACTTGCAAAATAATCACGTCGGGGTCACCAATATGTAGTTGGTAATTTGTACTACACTATATATTAAATTATTATGATTATATTTGCAAGGTTAATCAACTGTTAATAATGTTTATTCACTTATTTATTACACAGAAAGTACTTATGGTCTAGTCAGGTAACAATAGAGATCAATAATAATAATCTAGATATAATGATAATAATTATAATACACAATCACGCCACAGCTATGGCGTCGCAAAAGGCGGGAAGATTTGAGTGTGTGCGTGATTGTTTATTGGCAATAGTGAGTGGGTTTCCCGCTCCGATGACTGGCGCTTTGGTGGGTCTCGTTAGACATCTGGCCGTTGGTGGCGTGACCGAGGCGGGAGAACCGCCACACATTTGAAACTGGTGGTGTCATCTAGCAGATTCTACGTAAATAATTTACGGACTAATAATTAAATTTAAAGAGTCTTAAGACTCTTGTATAAATAATACAAAAAATTTACCGAAAATATCAACAAATTTTCAAGATAAAAATCATTTTCAATGATAAAATAATAAAAAAAAATTGTGCAAGCGTTTATTAATGTGTATAAATTGACCAGTTCAATAATTTGCTGATTCAGATGTTTAAGTTGGCCGTAAAACGTCTGCAACAACAATAAATTCTTCAAGTAAGAGGGAATTGCTCAAATACCTCAGTCGTCTTTTAGTTGTTCGTCAGAAATTTTAAGCGCAACGTAAAATTATTTAATTTTATACGAAACATTTTTGATTTTTTTTAGTATTTAATTTATAATTTATCTAACACTTAAAAAAAATTGCACGTATGATTTTTTTATTTTTCTACATGTGAAATTTTTTTTTTAATAATTTATATGATAAAAATTATCAGAAGTCGGCTAATTTAATTTTCATTAATTTTTTCTACATAATTCTCTAAATATGCCAAAAAAGGGTGTGTGTAAATTTTAATCTTTACGTGAACATAAAAAATTCCCAAAAAAATACATGACACTAAAGTTGACAGACATTAAAAATTTTTTTAGAATTTTATAACAATTAAATAACTATAAAAAAAATTAATTAAAAAATTCCACATGTGAAAATTAATGAAAATTATTTAAGCATTTTTTTTATTATAAAAATTTATAAAATTGACAGCTGACAGCTAAAAATACCTCAAATTATTTAAAATTGGATATTAAAGACACAATTTTCTGTAAGTATTAATTTAATTACAATTAATAATTTAAATACAAAATAAAAAAGAAAATTAACTTAGCAGATAGTTAAAAATTTGAAGAATTTTTGTAACAAATAAATTATGGCAAAAAAAAAAAATGACATTTAAAAATTTTTTAACTACAAATGCAATTTTTTAAAAATAATTTGGAGCAAATTTATTTGTTAAAAAAAAATGAAATTGAAGTTAGCAGAGGTCTAAAAATTTTTAATTTTTTTTGTTGATTTATAAAAAATTGCACTTATATTTTTTCAAGTTTTTTACATGTGAAAATTTTGATTTAAATTTTTTAAGTGAAATTTTTTCAAAAAAAAAAAGAAATTTATAAAAATTTTGAAATATCGGCTAACTTTATATTCATTAAAATAAAATTAAAAAATTGTCAAGTGACAGCTAACTTTAATGTAATACAATAAAAAAGTGACACATTACCTTAACTAGGTCATCCATTAGAATCCGGGTGTTTATTTATTTATTTATTTACTACAGAGATTTTTGGCGCGTAGAAGGAACGCAAATTTAAAATCCCGTTACACTGGATATAAAATATCCTTAGCGATTTAAGCCTTAAAAAAAAAAAAAAAAAAAAAAAAAAAACTAACAAAAAGAGAATTGTAAGACACGATGAGAGCGATTCAACGACCTGCCAACCGACTTTTACCACTTCCGCAACTAATTGTAAAGGTATCCGCGCATTGTCAAATCATGCGAACTGATTCTCTGTCTATACTTACTCTTACTTTACAATTTGTTGTTATTTGTTGTTGTTGTTGTTATTATTTTAAAAATGTTTTTTGCATCCACTTTCTCTGATACTCCATTATGTTCCTCGATAACTTTATTTCCATTAAGCCCGTAAACTTTTAAATTACTCTCCTAAAA